>MDKF010083557.1:0-76761 GCA_026770625.1 Nicotiana glauca | reverse complement strand
AATTAACCATAAAGTGGTTGGAAAAGAAAATTACAAAAATATGCATTGTTGTCCCTTGTCATTGAGTAATTTAAATTGTGCAATTCGCATTGTTTGTTTGTGTGTTAATAAATAGGTGTGTGATTTCATCTCTTTTAATTTGATAGAGTGTGTTAATTTAGTGGTGGTTAGTTAAGAAAGTTGGAGAAATGGTTAAAAATGCAAAGAAACTAGGCCCAAAACTAACGTCTGGCCCAGTTCACATAGGCCTGGTCTCAGGGATGAAAAAACGACGTCGTCCCCAGGCCCTCCATCAGGACCGTTGATCAAACCAAATCCAATGGTTCAGTTCAGCTCCCCCTTTAACCCAAACGGCATCGTTTTGTGCGTTTGATCCAAACCGTCTATCCTATCTCATCCAACGGTCTCTAGCTTTCCAAATAAACCGACCCGTTCACCTTGGAGACCGACCCAGTCTCATTTAATTGAGACGACGTCGTTCGTCCCCTGGCAAGAGATCCTGGCCATCAATCTTACGTGATCCAACGGCCAGGATCCCATCTTCTATTCCCTATATAACACTACCCTCACACCCCACACCCACGAACTAGACCCCCCCTCATTCCGTCTCTCGTCTCATCGTCCCTAACATCAGAGACAGAACCCAGGCCTCAAACCCTAGCTGAAACCCTTCCCCTTCACCGTAAACCCGGCGGCAACGATACCAACGACCACCACCTTAACACCCTAGGACCACTCAACCACCCTGAATCCAAATCCATGAACCGTTAACTTCGAATCAACATGCATCGCCTCGAATGTGAATTTGAAGATTCGAGCAGAAAACCAACTTACCCCAACCAAGCCCAAATTCATACCAGTTGCTCCCCTGACCTTCCTCGTAACCAAACTAAGCTTGGTATGGTTCGAATCTAACCAGGAAACTACGAACCTCAAATCGACTGTATGAACCCCAGAAAATCCCAAGTTGGATTTCAGTCGAATTCAATAGATGTTCGAGGTTTAATGGACTTTAATCCGGGTATTCTCAACTGAGGATACCCTGATTAAGGTCCGTTCTGCCTCGAAAAGGTTCAAGTTCGAGTTCAAGTAAAGTTCGAGTCTTCCTGAGTTTCTTGAGGTATTTTTCCCCTTCTTTGGTTCTTTTTGTGTGTATCTGCTTACTTGTTTATTTTAGTTTTAGTCAGTTTTTCAATTTTCGTATTTAACTATTCTGCTCATCTCCAACCAAGACCTTTTATTCGGTCAATTTTTCTTCTGGTCATAGTCAAGTAGGATATGAACTATATGGTCGATTTGATAATATCGTCAAAACAGTTAGTTTCATAAATCACTTGTTTTGTCCAAAGCAATGAACCACCCTGTGATTCTGTGTGATTGTGTTTTGTTTGTTACCCATTGTGTATATGCAATCGACTAAATAAGTGTCGTCAATTAAAATTGTTTGAAAAACTAAGGAGGCATGATAGTAGGCTATTTTGTTCACTCCTGTCTAAAATTCCAGCCTGTGCCCTTTTTATGTGTAATTTGTATTGAGCTGGTAGATGCTCAGTTTGATAGCTTCAATGGGTTCGAGTTGATCAGGATTGGTTCCCAATATGATCAACTCATTCCCTTTGGATTGATACTTTTGGAGTGTTAGACCCTTCTGCCTTGAATCATCGATTGAATTATAGGATTGGTTATAGCTGAGTAATTTGATGATTAGCAATCAGTGTTAATGGCAATTTGAAGGGGTTTAAATACTGATTAAGAAGTTTGGGGCAGGGCAGTAATTCCCAGGGGGTTAAGGGTAGTTTTGGACTTAACATGGTTTAATTAAGGATAGTTCAAGAGGTCTTTCAAGTGGCTATTAAAATAACCTTAAGTTTAAAAAACAGTGGGGTGTTCCCATGACAGCATGGGAATTAATTTATATATTATAATCCACCCATGACTCTTGAATGAAACAATAGGGGACAAGGGTGGGGAACCAAATAGTTTGCATCAAGAAGAGGTCTTAAGGCATGGGAATCTAAGGGGGATGGGCAGTAAGGGCTGGGGAGTTCAAGGCAGACCTTAAAGGTCTGTTTCAGGTTATAAATAGGGGGGATTACACATTGAGAAAGGGGGTTAGACATTACAGAGTGCTAAGAACTTCAGTTCTGAGAGGACACTCTATAGACATTGCTGAAAACTTCAGGAGGGGTGAGAGGAAAATTTTCAGAAAGTCTAGGCTGGTTTTTGAGAGACTAAGGGAGGCTGTTAGACACTCAGCCATAGACAGCTTTAACCACCAATCTTAGATAGTTTCGAACCAATCAATTTTCAGTTCTTAAATCATCAGTCTAGGGAGTCTTTGAACGATCAAGTTTACACTTCTTGAACCATCGATTTTAAGAGGCCCTTTAGCCATCGGTAGGATTTTGATTCTGATTGATAGAAAAAGTCGAAGAAGAGAAGAGACTATTCCATTGTCCTGTGGTTTTAGTCTGTGTTTTTTCCTAGTTCGTAGAAACAGTTGGAGCCTTTCTTTGTTTCTGCTTCATACTTTGAGTGTTCAAATTAATTGAAGGTCCTTGTGGGTTTATCTGAGTTTGGTCTTTGCTATATGGTCTACTGGAAATTGCTTAAGTTCCTTGTTGGTTTAATCTGTTCTGGGATTCCAATTTGGCTGTGTTAATTTGCTTTGGGTGCTGCTGCTGTTATTTGCTGTGCTGTACGACTGTAGTTACTGCTGCTGCTGATCCTCCTTCTTCTTTATTTCCAAATATCAAGTACACAACCGAACTCAATTTGATGTAGCTGCGAGGTGTAAACATGAAAGGCAAAAATGCTCGGGCATTTGTTTGTTGGATGTTATAGTTGTAGTTTATTAGATAAATGATAAGTATTTGTATGGTCCAAATTTGATTCATAACTCAATGAAAAATGCAGATTGTGGAGTTTTTGTACCTAATTAGGACTATCTTTTACTGTTAATGTGTGTTCATTAGTCATAGATTTAGTATGGTTTAGTATTGACTTCAGCTAACATTGAGATAAAATCGAGTCTCAGTATGGTTTGTACCTATAATCTTACAGCCAAAGATGCTAGTATTTGATACCTTTTCCTTTATTTGTTAAGCTCACTATTTAGACGTAGGAACAAGTAATTGCATGTTAGTGGTTAATATCAATAGCTCACTTAAACTTGAAGCAACTAACTTATTCAAGAAGGTTAGTAGAATTAATTAATCAAGTCACTTAGTTTAAAAATTCAATCTAGCATCTATTGGAACTTAAGGATCCATCATCAGTTAAATAAACAGAGTAACATGTTCTTGTTCTTGTTCTTGTTGTAGGCAAGTGTTATTTTCCGTTACAGGCAAGGATGATTAAAAGATTCGGGTTTCACATGAGTTTAATGGGCCTAAGTACCAAATCTTGAACCATGGTTAACTAGGACATTTTCTTTATCTTTAGAGACAAGAATGAATAGAGAATCATAGTTGCTTTAGGATCGGCCTTAATAAAAGAACGAGATGAGCCTCGCCGCATTAAACACATGAATGCGGGGCCCTCGATAATAGCTTATAAATACTTAGACTTGGAAAAACCGTTTAGTAAATATCACGGTTTTTCCCAAAGTTAATGAATGCGTAGAAGCTTTAGGCGCGAATAATAAATATTACATTCTTAAACCTGGGTGCACATTTATGTGACCCAAATCTAAATCTCAACGAAATCGAAATGTGTTAAAGGCCACAGGCGTACTGGTGCGGTGTGGTCCGAAATACATTTCCATGACGTTGCAAATTCTCTTAAAAAAAAAAATAAATAATAAAAGCAATTTATTATCTTTTAAACAGTAATGAGACGAGCCTCGCCAAATAACATACAAATTGCGGGGCCCTCAGTAGAAGGTTATTTTAAATACTTAGATTCCGGGACGTGCCGTCTAGCTAATTTTACGGCCTTCTCAAAATAGCAACGCGCTAGTCCCTTTAGGCGCGCTTTTTAATAAATTATTTTCCTAAACTCGGGTGTACATTTATGTAACCCAAATCCAAATCTCAACGAAGTCGAAATGTGTTAAAGGCCACAGGCGTACTGGTACGGTGTGATCCGAAATACATTTTCACGACGTTGTAATTCTTTGTTAAAATAATAATAATAATATTGAAAGAGGTTAAAAGTTAAAATTCGCACATAGGTTAAAATATGTTAAAATCAGATAATTAAGCCAAATATAACAGTTGAGCGACCGTGCTAGAACCACGGAACTCGGGAATGCCTAACACCTTCTCCCGGGTTAACAGAATTCCTTATCCGAATTTCTGGTGCGCAGACTGTTAAACAGAGTCATTCTTTTCCTCGATTGGGATTCAACCGGTGACTTGGGACACCATAAATCTCCCAAGTGGCAACTCTGAATCTTAATAATAAATCCCATTTCGATTGTCCTTTAATTGGAAAAACTCCCTCCTACCACGCCCTTCGCGGGGTGCAGTAGCGCCGAAAGGAGGTGTGACAACTATGACTGTTTACGGAATTAAGAGTGCATAAAATAAAGAACACAGAGATTTTTACGTGAAAAACACCTGGATGAAAAGGTGAAAAAACCACGACCTACTATTCAGTAGGATCTTCCCAAACTTCTACTAAAATCACTGAGCCAAAACAGCATTTACAAACTCTTGTAAACCTAAGGATTAAACTCTAATCCCAGTGTAGCACACAGTGTTGCGACACCTTCAAGTTAACTCGAACTTGAATACTCAAAGTACCTAATACAATTGCTTCTAGATAAAGCTAAAAGGTACAATATGAAAAAGGCCTACTACAATTGAACTAAAGATAAAGAAAGACACAATGGAATTGGTTCTTCACTCTTGGTTCATTTAGCTTCAGACTTGCACATTTGAATCACACAAAAATTTCTTGCAAAATCGCCTAGCTCTTTTGCTGTCAATTTAGTTTAACTTCTACGCATGTGCAACACCTGTAAAACAGAACAATCATTATTATTTATAGAGTTAGTAATCAGAGTTTGATTAAAACTTGAATTGCTGATCCTTCATCAAATTTGAGTCCTAGAACAATTCAAACTCCAATCCTTATCCTTGATCCGGATTTAGTTCTCTTCACATAAGGAGACTTCAACTCTTTATCCTATGCAACCTTTTCGATCAACTCAGAAGATATTGTTACTGATCCTTGAGACTTATCTTCTTCACACGTATGTCACATGTGTAAGCATATCAACATCGTGTCTCACATGATAGACCTGGTTCATGACTGAGTTCACTTTGTCAATCTTCAAAACTTCATCTGAACTTGGGCCAACAAATTCCCCCTTTTTGATGATGAGAAACTCTGTGCTTTTATTGATGAGAGACCCTGTGGAACTCAACTTAATTATCTAACACTTTAATTTATCTTATCATTAAGGACCATGTTTAATTAGGTTATAAACATCACATTATTTCATAATACAAAGTAAAGAACAATATCTCTTCCCCCTTTTGGCATCATCGAAAAGTTGCATATTATATGAATCCCAAATGTTAAATATTACTCATGGCCACTGGGGAAACTGCAAGTGAAAACATGATTTACTTAATCAATAATCAACTTCACAAAAAATTTACTATTAAGATCAGAAGCTTCATAGAATAAGAGAAAAAAAGCACATTGTCATTGATTAGGAGATGTTTCTACAAAACGATCCACAAAAAGAAAAAAAAACATCTAACCATGAGCAAAAAATAGATAAACTCCCGAATCTGGGTCACTGAGGAGGTTTCTAAACAGGTTCTAGGGCTTGGAGGAACTAGAGGGTTGGGATTGAAGTAGATTGAGCATTTTTTGGAGTATCCCTTCACTCTTTTCTTTTTCCTTTGCTAGCTCAACTTTTAGGCCATCTCGTTCACTTTCTAGTTCAGTAATGCGAGCCTGGAGCCTAGCAATTTCTGCATCTTTTGTTCCACACTCTAGAACTAATGCCCTAACTTTGCTGTTATCAGGTGTCTTCAAGGATGAATCAGGTTCAACTGGGGCTACACTTAGGAGATAGTCACAAGCCTGCAGACTTTTGATTCCAAAGTGCTCTTTGCTGGAGGCCATCTCCCACTTTTTCAATGGCACATCTAACTTGGCCAGGACAGTTTTCAGTATAAACCCATAAGGTGTGGCATGGGCCTTGGAGCCATTTATCACTCTATCTAGCAGCTTGACAATGAAAGCATGTCAGTTAATCTGCTTTCCTCTCTTAAGACACTCTAGAAGGACCAGGTCCATATAATTTGCAGTGTGCCTTCTCTCCTATCTGGGGAGCAAACACTTGTTCACAAACTCAAAAAGCACCTTGTGCTCAGGCTTCATCTCACTCTTTTGCACAAACCTAGCCTCAGGCACTTCTTCAGCAGACTTGGTATCACAGAAATTTCTGGTGATTTGGAGAGCAGAAGGGAGAGAATTTAGACAAGGCCAGCTTTGCCTAGTATAGTCATCATAGCCTTCACAGGGTATGTCTAGAATTATGCCCAATTTAGGTGCATCAAACTGCACCTTTACTCCCCTCACCAAGCTGGTAAAAACCCCATTCACCACTGTAGCATTTGCCAGAAACTCTATCAGCTCTTTTCTTGCCAGCCTGCCATCCAGTTAAAGAACCATGTCCTTCCATCCCTGTGCATTCAGGGCATCAACCAATCCTTTCATGCTTGGCTCCTCCAGGTCTTTCAGAATTCTTCCTTTCAAGATCCTTCTCCTTCCAAAGAGGACAAATCTATCCTGTTCCTTTTTAGATTCTGCTTTTTCTTCTTCTTCAGAAACTTTCACTTGTTTTGCTTTGACTGCAGACCTGGTTCTTTTTTCCATGGAGGGTTCAGCCGCTACAGATTCTGAAGGTTCTTGGTAGAAGTCTTGTATTTCTTTGGTGTAGGAGTGGGAACCTTCTCAATTGTACCTCTTTCCTAATGGATCAGTTCCATCTCCTCCTCCTCTTCTTCTGCAGCCACAGAGCTTTTCACAATTTTAGCTTTTCCCTTTTCCCTTTTCCTTCTTCTTTTTCTATCTTGCCTCTAGGGCTTTCTGCAACTCAACCTCACTTTGCCTTACCCTGCTTCTAGTAGCTTTCACCGTTGGTGCTGAAGGGATATTAGACATAGGAGATGACACCTTGCTCTTCTTTGTTAGCTAAGAGGCAGTTGGAGCCTTTTGAGAAGAAGCTTTGCGCTTCTTGGGATCATAACTTGCTCCAACGTTCTTCAGAATGTCAGCCAAGGTTTCTTCCATAGATGAACTAGGTTCATCTTATTATTTACTCAGGTGTACAAGACCTTCAGCAGCCTCCCCAGATTCACTTCCCCCTAGCTTGTTGCCACTCTCCTCCACTCCTCCACAAATTGTAAGAATTTAACCTTTATTTTTATTTCCCTTCCTCTTCGATTCTCCCTCACTTACATCTCCCAAAGATCCCACCAACACAAACCTATCATCTACTTTCTCCATTACATCAGAAAAAACATAGCATGTATTTACCTCTTTAGGGGTTTCTTGATTCTTGTCTGAGTCAGAAGACCCACGTTCTTCTCCATCGCTTGCAGAGACAAAAGCTCCAGACTCAGAGCTTGAGTCAGATGATTCCTTTTCAGAGTTTTCCCTTTTTGACTTGCTTTCAATTTTTCGTTGAGAGCAGTTCTCAGAGCACCAGAAGCCATAGTCTTTCTTGCCAACATTTTCTGCCGGCGGAATCTTGGTTTAGGGTTGTCGCTATGAGGTACAGATGAAGGTGTGATAGGATATGCTTGAGGGGGAGTTAATGGATTTTCTTAAGGATTAGTCATGGCGGAGAATTTCTGAAGAATTTTAGACAAAAGAAGGATGATCAGGAGTTTAGCACTTAATGACGGTTATGGACAGAAATAGGAATATGTGGAGTGTATTTAAAGTGAAGTATGATTAGGAGCAGTAACTGCAGGATTTTTAGCAGTGGTCAATCAGGAGTCTAATCCCATTAGGACTCCGATCTTTAAGATATAAATGGATGACACTAGTTTTTAAGAGAAAGTCTCCGTTTTCTTAAGAATTCTAGGAGAATGAAACTGGTTCAATGCTCAACGGTTACATTTTTTTAGGAGTTTGTTTAGGATAGGACTTCTGCTCATAATTAGAATATTTATTTTTCTAATTGTGCAAAGTATAGAAACATACCTTACCTTTTCTTATGAGCATATACTGATGAACCAGGTTCTTCAAGTAGAACTTCTTTTGATTATGCCTCACATATCAGAATAGAAAAAAAACTTTGTAAGAGATCAATGAATTAATATAAACATACGTCACAGGAGTATACTGATTAGAGTATGAGATTGAGTAAGAATTAGTCTAGATATTTACATAAAGTTAGAACTTCTAACCAAAAATATGTTTTTTTTCAATTTTTTTCATTGCATTCTGAACTGGTTCCTTTTAGGTGATCTTAATCATCCCTAATTTCAACCTGTTCCTTTCAAAATTTTCCCTATTCAATGCTTTGGTGAAGATGTCAGCTATTTGTTTATGTCACACCTCCTTTTTCGCTACTACACCCCGTGAAGGGCATACGAAAAGGAGTTTTTCCAATCAAAGGACAATCGAAATGGAATTCGTTTATTAAGAGATTCAGAGTCGCCACTTGGGAGATTTATGGTGTCCCAAGTCACCAGTTTGAATCCCGAATCAAGTAAAGGGTTTGACTCTGTATTATAGTCGCGAACCAAAAATCCGAGTAAGGAATTCTGTTAACCCGGGAGAAGGGGTTAGGCACTCCCGAGTTCCGTGGTTCTAGCACGGTCGCTCAACTGCTATATTTGACTACAATTTGTTTTTTGTACATGTTAAAACTCATAGTGCATTTTAGAATTATTTACCGCTGTTAGTTAATTATTAAGAAAACGAACGTCGTTTAAGAACGTGTTTTCGGATCACGTCACATAAAATGCACCCGGATCCTCGACACGTTCCTATTCAACGTTTTTGGATTTGGATTTGGGTTGCATGAAATGCACACCCATATTTAGGAAGGTAAAATTATTAAAAAAGTGCGCCTAAAGTGACTAACGTATTATTTACTTTGCGGAGGGGCGTGAAATTCGCTAAACGGCACGCTCCAAATTCTAAATAGTTTTGTATAGATGATTAATGAGGGCCCCGCAAATTTTGGATTTTTGTTCGGCGAGGCTCATCTCATTTTATTATTTAAAGGCCAACCTAAAGCAAACTACGATTTTCTAATTATTTTTTTCTCTAAAGGGCCTAATTAATTAGCATTACAAATTTCGGGCCTCAAATTCAAGTCCGAATTCAAAAAAGAGGGTAAAACCTCTTAATTCGAATTCGCTACGTAACTTGAAGGCCCAAATTTATGAAAAACTTGAATTATTTCAATAGTTATCTGTGACCACCCTTATTTTTTCATATTCCTTTAACTATAACTCACTGAAATTAATGAAGTAGGAAAATTAAAGCAATGCTAGTAGTCACAGCAAACTAAAGGAAACAAATACTTACGAACTACTAAATCCAATCTTGTTCCATTATCAATTCTTCGTAGCGCAAAAAAAAACATAATATGGACCAGTTCAATGACTTTATCTTGGAGCATGTCAGTCCGAATTAGCTCGACTTAAGCGTTAATTTGCAAATACACAACAGTCTCAGCAGTCTATATTCCAGATTTACTCTATTTCTACTGTCTCCATACATTTATGCATAGTGTCAAAATTAACTAACAAAACCAACAATTAAAGAAAGCCTCAATTCCTATAGAAACTCCCTTGACCACTGTCGATTTACTCCAAATAAAAATGAAAGTGATACGCTGAATTTGCTACTTCACACAGATGCATCAACTTTTCTTTCTTTTTTTTCTAAATCCAAATCTAATCTTATTCTTTTCCATTGCTGACATTTCCTTTTTGTTCTTTTTTTTTTACGTTTTTTTTATTTGTTTGTCTCATTGTGGCACTTAAAAGGGTAAAAATAAGAACTAAGAATTTGATTAAAGCTAGAGAAAAAGAAAACCATTCTACTTTTTTAAAAAAAAAAACTCAGAAACAAAACTATTATCAAACACATTTTTAATTTCACAAAAATTTTCATTTGGTCCAGAAAGTGATTGTAGAGAACTTCACAATCTGAAGAACAAATACTGCACTGAACTATAATATGGATTCATGGTTTGATGTTGAAGCCTTCTTCTAATTTTATTTAACCCAAGAATTCAGTTTCAGATCCTGTTAATGAACAAAAATAGCTAAACTTCAACACAATTAATCAGTTGCAAGGACATATACCAAAACAGATCCGAACATGACATTGAATTCCATCCTAATATAGATTGAGCAAAAAAAAAAACGGATTAACAATAACAATATGCGGAATATTCAAACATTAATGCCGAGAGATTGCTTCAGAGAGCAAACAGCCTTGTAAACGTTCATACTGAGACTAATTCGAACAAATCCAAACAATAGCAATCAATAAGGTAAAGCAACCGTAATTTGACGTTCAACCGGATATCGAGACTACAAGCATAAGAAAACATACCCCGATTCGAACCGAAACTGCCGCGAATTGAAATTTTGCCTTTGATTAATGAGAATTCCAACAGTTACAAGGGCATCAATAAACCACAGCCCCAATCAAATCCAAAACAGCGATCAAAATCATCTGAAGTTGTGAACCGCCATCCCGAACCTCGACGAACAATGACGACCCACGACCTCGAACCAACCCGAACGCAAAATAGCTTTGCAGATCAAATGAATTTCATGAATTTGAAACCAAAAATTGAATCGAAATCAAAGAGAAAGAAGAAGAAAATTAGCAGAGGAGTGTGTGCATTTCATTGCTCTAGATCTGCTCGTTTTGAGTATAACGATGAGGCTTTTGAGAAGCTTGCCGTCAATGGAGATTTACTGACGATTATTGTGGTGGGACGGCTGGTCTGGTGCGTGAAGGTTTGTTTTACGGCATGGTGAAGAGACGGTGAAGAAGCAGAAACAGATAGAGATGGTGTTAGAGAGGTCAGGGGTTGTTTGGTCGTCAGTCTGGTGAGACGTCGAATCGAAAGGAGGTCTGGTTGTCGATGGCCTATAGAAGCAGATGGGTTTTGGTTTTTTGTGAGGTGGGGTGTGTAAGGAAGACGAAGAATTGGGGGGGGGGGGGTCTTTTGTGCGTAGCCTTTTGAATTTTCAGGCGTTATATTTTTTTTTCAATTTTTTTTTCTTATTGTGTATTGCGTGTGTATTTATAATGATGGGGTGGGGAGTAGTTTTGGGGGAAAAATATTTTGGGGAAGGTTTCGGGGGAAAAATATATTAGGCTTTTCAAATGTTTGGCCAATTTGAATTTAAGACCAAGCCTTTTCACTTCCCCCTTTTTTTTGTTGTTCTTCTCTTTCTTTAATTAATTAAAAACCTAAACTAAATTCCTAAATTAATTCAAATTGTAAAATTAAGCTAATTATCTAACTATGTAAAAGTGATCATTTTTTTGTAATTTTTGATTAATAGCACAATTAACTCAATGTAATTAATTTCTAAATGCAAATTAAACCTAAGGTGGCTTGAAATTAAAATGTGACATTTTTTATGGTTTTTTCTATGATTTTTAAAAATGTTAAAAATGTATGCAATGCAACTAAATAAAGAAAAACACCTAAAAATCAATTAAAATTATTTTTGTCTATTTTTAGGAGTTATTTTCATGTAGGGCAAAAATCACGTGCTCACAATACTAATACAAAGTTGAGTAAGATAGGATGGAGAAGCACTGCACTGTGAATGCCAAGCAGCTACCTAGTCAACTTCGGAAACCTGATGGAAGGCTGATCAGACCTCACTATCGCGACCCCAGACTCTTAGATTTGCACACAAGGTCGAGGGAGTAATCTGAGTATGCCAACTTAGTAAGTAATAAAAGTAAAGGTAGTTGAGCAGTAAGAAAACATGCAAACCACTTCATAATGCTACAACAAAATGGTATAAGTCCAAAACAGTGCAGTAAAGTACTAAAAATCGTAAAAAAAACTTAGCTCAGTAAAACCTCTTAAAAAATTATTTTATAGTTTCAAACGAGTGATGAAAACAATAAGTAAAAGGAAGAAACATAAACAACCCCTCGGGAAAAACATGTACCACAACTGCCCCTCAAGCAAAATATCAATAGAACCAGCCCCTCAGACTACCTCACAATTACTCGTAATCTACCCCTCAGACAATAACATGAAACAACAACAGCCCCTTAGGAAATATCATATCTCACACTGGGTACCCGCACTCACTGAGGGTGTTTAGACTCAGGAGGGGCTCCTACATCCCAAGCTCTATCATAAGATATCTTGTGGCATAACAAAATCAGGCCTTTAGGCTCTCATATATCACAAATTAGTACACATGATACGGCATGCAGCCTGATCCCATTTTATCCTCACAATACAGGCCCTCGGTCTCACTTAGTGAGAAATATCTCAAGCTCCTCAGGCAACAGTAAAACATGATGCCCAGCCCAAAATATCATTAAGAAATATCAAAACGGAGTTAATACAGCTGAGTTATGAAAATAGTAGAATACAGCATGACTGAGTACAAATATCAAGTCAAAACAGTGAGGATTAGTAGTAAAAAGCCACTAAGGGTCTAAAACAGTTGGCACAAGGCCCAAATATGACATTTAGCCCACACATGGTAACAATTTCCAAAATACAATGATATCAAACATGTTTTAATCAAATACACGAGTTAATAGTCATACTGGATGGACAAAGTCATAATACCCAACAGTGTACAAGCCCACGCTCATCATCTAGCATGTGCTTCACCTCAAACTAGCACAACGATGTGAAATCCGGGGTTTCACACCCTCGGGGCAACATTTACAATCTTTACATACCTTAATCCGGTCCAAACTCTTGCCCTCAATACCTTTGCCTCTCGACTCGGCCTTCGGATGGTACAACTATAACCAAAAACAGTACCATAGTATCAAAATATGCTACGGGAATAAAGCCCACTCGAAAATAACCAATTTACATCAAAACCCAAAATTGGTAAAACCTGGCCCCCGGTCCCACTTCTCGAATTCTGACAAAAAGCACTTAAACTAGAATCCTTACAGTCTCACTAGTTCATACATACCAAATACACCAAAATCCGACCACAAACGACACCTCAAATCCTCAAACCAAATTCTCCAATTTCAAGCCCTAATTCCCCAATTTTAAGCTTTAAATCCCATAAATTGCATGTCTAATAAGGTAAAAATCACCATTGAATCGAGTATTGAGTTCAAAAATCTTACCTCCAAGTGTTTCCGTTCTATTCCCTCTTCAATCCTTCTCAAAAAACTCCAAAATCGCTCAACAATGGTGGAAATAGACCAAAAATCACGAAGGCTGCTATTTAAACATTTTGCCCAAGCGAAGAACAAAATTCCATTGACCAATTAATCTTCTTACGTGAACGTGACTTCCATCTCGTGAATGCAAAGCTTCAGCTTCCTAGGCCTTTGCGAACACGACACACTAACACGAACGTGAAGAACAAAATACTAGGGCCCCCAGCTGCTCTAATTACTCTACATGAATGCGTGATCTACTTTGCGTTCGCGATGCACACTCAGCCTCACCCTTCGCGAATGCGGGACCAACATTGCGAGCGTGAAGGGAAATCCTCCTGCCTCCCTTCACATCTCTTCACGAATGCGAAGACCAAAACTCTGCAGCACTGAACTGAAGATATCTGCAACTTTCAAAACAAGAATTTGATCCGTTTAACCACCCTGAAACTCCCTCGAGGCCCTTGGGACCTCAACCAAACACTCTGACACATCCCATAACATCATTAAAACTTGTTCCAGCCTTCGAAAAGCTCAAAACAACCTCAAAATATCAAATCATCATCGGATTCAAGCCTAAGAATCCAAAAACTTCCAAATTCGATCAAAGTCTATCAAACCTCGTCCGAATGACCTGAAATTTTGCACACACGTCCCTTATGACACAACGGAACTACTCCAACTTCCAAAATTCCATTCCTACCCCTATATCAAATTTCCACTACCAACCAAAAAACGCAAAAATTCTAATTTCGCCAATTCAAGTCTAAATCTACTCCGTACCTCCAAAACCCATTCCGATCATGTTCCTAAGTCCCAAATAACCTCCCAAAGCTATCCGAATAATAAGAACCAAATCCCGAGATCATTTACTCACAAGTCAACTTCTAGTTAACTTTTCCAACTAAAAGGCCAACTGAAGAGACTAAGTATCTGATTTCTATGCAAAACCACTCTGAACCCAAAATAACCAACACAAAGCAACGAAATATAACTGGACAACATGTAAAGAAGCAGAAATGGGGTAAATAGAGCGGTAACTATAAAATGACAGGACGGGTCGTTACATCCTCCCCTATTAAACAAACGTTCATCCTTAAACGGGTCAAGAAACATACCTGAAGCCTAAATAGGTGAGGATATATGCTCCGCATATCCCGCTCGGTCTCCCAGGTAGCCTCCTCCACGGGCCGACCTCTCTACTGCACTTTCACTTAAGTTGTATCCTTTTATCTCAACTTTAAACCTGACGCTCCAAAATAGCTACTGGCTCCACATCATAAGTCAAATCACTGTCTAACTGGACCGTGTTGAAATCCAAAATATGAGACGAATCACCAATATACTTCCTCAGCATAGAAACATGAAATACCAGATGCACCCTAGATAAGCTAGGTGGCAAATCAAGCTCATAAACCACCTCCCCAATCCTCGGAAACACCTCAAAAAGCCCAATGAATCGAGGGCTTAGTTTACCCTTCTTCCCAAATCTCATAACACCCTTTATGGGTGAAACCATCAATAAAACCTTCTCCCCAACCATATAAGATACATAACTGACCTTCCTGTCAGTATAACTATTTTATCTCGACTGCGTTGTACGAAGCCACTCCTGAATCACCTTTACCTTGTCCAAAATATCCTGCACCAAGTCTGCACCCAATAGCCTAGCCTCACCTAGCTCAAACCAACCAACTGAATATCTACACTGTCTCCCATACAAAGCCTCATATAGAGCTATTTGAATACTCGACTGATAAATATTGTTATAAGCAAACTCCACAAGCGTATAAACTGATCCCATGACCCTCCAAAATCAATGACATAAGCACACAACATGTCCTCCAATATATGAATAGTGCGCTCAGACTGCCCATCCGTGTGAGGGTGAAAAGTTATGCTCAACTCAACCTGAGTACCCAACTCTCTCTGCACGACCCTCCAGAACTGTGAAGTAAACTGAGTACCTCTATCTAAAATGATAGAAACTGGGACACTATGCAAGCAAACAATTTCTCTGATATAGATCTCTGCCAACCACTTCGAGGAATAGGTAGTACACACAGGAAAAAAGTGCGCAGACTTGGTCAGCCGAACCATAATCAACCAGATAGCATCGAACATCTTCAATTTCTATGGGAGCCCAAGTACAAAGTCTATGGTGATTTGCTCCCAGTTCCACTCTGGAATATCCATCTGCTGAAGCAAGCCACCCAGTCTGTAATGCTCATATTTCACCTACTGACAATTGAGACACCGAGCTACAAATCCCACAATGTCCTTCTTCATTCTCCTCCACCAATAATATTGCCTCAGATCCTGATACATCTTTGCGGCACCCAGATGGATAGAGTACCGCGAGCTATGGGCCTCCTCTAGAATCAACTGCCGAAGCCCGTCCACATTGGGAATACATATCTGGCCTTGAATCCTCAACACCCATTCATCACCAATGGTCACATCTTTGGCATCGTTGTGTCGAACTGTGTCCTAAGGAAAAGCAAATGAGGATCATCATACCGACGCTCTCTGATGCAATCAAATAAGGAATATCTAGTAACCACAAAAGCTAAGACCCGACTGGGCTCTAAAATATCCAACCTCACAGACCGATTGGCCAAGGCTTGAACATCAACTACGAGAGGTCTCTCCCCAATAGGAATAAATGCAAGACTGCCCATACTCACCACCTTCCTACTCAAAGAATCGGCCACTACATTAGCCTTCCCTGGATGGTATAAGATAGTAATATCATAGTTCTTTAGGAGTGCCAAGCATCCCCGCTACCTCAAATTGAGATCCTTTAGCTTGAATAAGTGCTGGAGGCTATGATGATCGGTAAACACCTCATAAGACACATTATAAAGATAATGCATCTAAATCTTTAATGCATCAACAATGGCAGCCAACTCTAAATCATGAACGAGGTAGTTCTTCTCATGGGGCTTCAACTGACGAGAAGCATAAGCAATAAATCTACCCTCGTACATAAACACACACCCAATGCCCACTCTTGAAGTATCACAATACACTGCATATGAACCTAAAGTTGATGGCAAAACTAACATTGGAGTTGTGGTCAAGGCAGTCTTGAGCTTCTGAAAGCACTCCTCACACTCATCCGACCACCTGGATGGAGCACGCTTTTGAGTAAATTTTGTCAACGTTGATGTTATAGATGAAAATCCCTTAACGAATCGATAGTAGTAACCCACAAAACAAAAAATACTGCGAATCTCTGTGGCTGAGGACGATCTAGGCCAACTCTGAACCATCTCTATCTTCTTGGGATCAACCTGAATACCCTCACGGGACCCCACGTGCCCCAAGAAAGCCACTAAACTAAGCCAAAACTCACATTTGGTGAACTTTGCATAAAGCTTCTCCTCCCTCAATATCTGCAACATAACTCACAAACTCTACGTGCTCCTTCTAACTACACAAGTACACCAGAATATCATCAATGAAAACAATCACAAACGAGTTGAGATAAGGCCGAAATACACTATTCATCAAATGCATGAACGATGCTGGGGAATTTTTCAGCCCAAAAGACGTCACAAGAAACTCATAATAACTATAGTGGGTCCTGAAAGCTATCTTAAGAATATTTGAGTCCCTGATCTTCAGCTGGTGATACCCTGAACGGAGATCAATCTTGGAGAACACTCTCGCTACCTGAAGTTGGTCAAATAAATCATCAATACGAGGCAAATGATACTTGTTCTTGATTGTAACTTTATTCAACTGCCTCAAATCAATGCACATCCTCATCGTACCATTTTTCTTCTTCACAAATAGAATATGTGCACCCCAAGGCAACATACTAGGACGAATAAACCTCCTTATCAAGTAGTTCCTGAAGCTACTCCTTCAACTTCTTCAACTCCACGGGTGCCATATGATACAGCGGAATAGAAATGGGCTGAGTGCCCAGTACCAGAACAATACCAAAATCAATATCACTGTTCGGTGGCATGCCCGACAGGTATGCAGGAAACATATCAGGAAAATCCCTCACTACAGGAACATAATCAATACTAGGAGTCTCTGTACTGGCATCCCTCACAAAGTCTAAGTATGAAAGAAAACATTTCCCAACCATCCGCTGGGCCTTCAAGAACGAAATCACCATACTGGGGACTAAAATCAGTCGCACCTCGCTACTCAATCTGTGGCACACCCGGCATAGCCAGCATCACTGTCTTAGAATGACAATCTAGAATAGCACGACACGGAGATAGCCAATCCATGCTTAATATCATATCAAAGTCCACCATACAAAGAAACAAAAGGTCCACTCGGGTCTCCAAACCCCCAATAGTCACCACACACGACCGATATACGTGGTAAACAATAATAGTGTCACCTACTAGAGTAGATACACGAATAGATGAAATAAGAGACTCACGAGACGTATCAAAATAATGAGCAAAATATGATGACACATATGAAAAAGTGGAACCAGGATCAGATAATACAGAGGCATCTCTCTAGTAGACGGTGACAATATCTATATTCACAACATCTGAAGCAATAGCATTGGTTCTAGCTGGGAGTGCATAGAAATAGGCTTGACCACCACCTGATCGGCCTTCCCCTCTAGGGCGACCCCCAATTGACTATCCTCTACCCCTAGCTGGCTGGGTGGTGGGTGGTGAGGTAACTGGTGCTAAAGTCGATGGCTGACTACTCTACTGAGATAAACCCCCAAGACGACAAGGACACTGCCTCCACATGTGACCCAACTGTCCACACTCATAACAACTCCCTAGCACTAGAGACGGGAACTGAAGGGAACCCCCAAACTAGTAAAAGAACATGGCATAGAAGAACCCTGAACTGATAGAGCACGGGATGAACTCTGGGCTAGAAGGGTGCTGAGTGATGAATGGCCATGATAAGAACTGTGAGAACCATGGACCGATGATGTCCCATGATAACCGGGTGAGCTGACTGAGCATGCCCGAACGGACGGCCTCTGCCATACTGAAAATGACCCCCCATGAGGAGTACTACTAAATCCACCCTGACCACGAAGCCTCTTAGCCTCCCTCTCAATCCTTTCCTAACCCCGAACTATCTCAATATATCAAGCTATGTCAACAACCTCATCAAAGGTAGCACCAGATACTCTCTCTCTGGTCATAAGCAACTGAAGTTGAAAATTGAGACCATCTATAAACCTACCGATCCTCTCTCGATTTGCAGGAACCAACCAGAATGCATGATGAGCTAACTTAGAGAACCACATCCCATACTGTGTAAGAGATCTATCTCCCTAATGAAGCTGCTCGAAGTGCCTGTGTAGTTCCTCTTAGCAAGACTCAGGTACAAACTTCTCTAGAAAGAGAACGAAGAAGTGCTGCCAAGAAAGAGGCGTTGCACCAACCAGCCTACGCCTCTCGTAAGCCTCCCACCAACTAAGTGCAGCCCCTCGAAACTAGAAAGTAATCAATGAGACCCCACAGGTCTCCAGAATACCTGCGGTCCAAAGCATCCTCTAACACTTATCCAAGAAACCCTAGGCATCTTCGCCCTCTGCACCACTGAAAGTCTGAAGCTGAAGTCTACCAAACCTCTCAAATATGTGTTGCTCATCCTTTAGCATAAAAGAAGCTACATAGTCTTATGCAGCTACTACTGCCTGGGCTGGAGGTGCCCCCGGTGTTTGAATTCCCTGCATGACCTGCTCAGGTGTGCGAACGGCGGGAGTCTAAGTGCCTCCCCCGACCTGAGAAGTAACTGAGGCTGTAGTAACTTAACCGCCTGAGCTAGGCCAGTGCATACTGATATTATATGGGCCACGATCTTCTGAAGGCCTGGAATCACAATAGGCATAGTCGTTGCCTGAGCTGGTGCTGCTGGAGCATCCATAACTGGGACCTGATCATAAACTGGGGCAACTAGTGGATCTATAGGTCCTGCCCTAGCTACTATGTAGGCTACACCCCTTCCCTTACCACAGCCTCGACCGCGTCCTCGGCCTCTAGTGGCCCCAGTTGGTGGTACTGGTGGTCTTCCATCCTGATCGGTAGCACGTGTCTTCACCATCTTTGTGAGAATACAATAACAGAAGTTTAGTACTACAATCAATAGATTCGCATGACAGGAATTCAAGAATATGAAGTTTTTCATAAAGGTTTTGCAGCCTTCCGAGGACAAGTACAGACATCTCCATACCGATCCACAAGACTTTACTAAACCTACTCATGACTCGTGAAACCTATGTAATCTAGGCTCTGATACCAACTTGTTACAACCCAAACTGATCTGGCCGTGATGGCACCTAGTGTGAAACTAGGCCAGCCGGCTCAAACCCTAAAACTAACCAGAAATTTATAATAAGTCATTTAATGCCATTTGTTAGCTAAAATCCCATAATATAAGTTAAAATAATCAGTGTGGACACATAACACAGCCCGACATCGGGGAGTCACTAGTCAAGAGCAACTACAACTCATATCGGAATAAAAAAATACAACATATTCTAAAAACAAATGCTAATACAAAGCTGAATAAGATAGGAACAAGAAACACTGGGTTGCGTATGCCAAACAACTACCTAGTCAACTCTGAAAACCTGCTGGAAGGTTGATCAGCACTCGCAATCGCGACTTGAGACTCCTGGATCTGCACACAAGGTGGAGGGAGTAATGAGAGTATGCCAACTTAGTAAGTAATAAATATAAAGGTAGTTGAGCAATACAAAAAACTTCAAACCACGTCATAATGCTACAGCAAAATGGTATACGTCCAGAACAGTGCAGTAAAGTAGTAAAACTCGTAAAAACAACTTAGTTCAGTAAAACCTTTTAAAATATCTTTCAATAGTTTCAAACTAGTGATGAAAATAATAAGTAAAAGGATAGCAATGTAAATTGCCCGTCGGGCAAAACATGTACCACAACTGCCCCCGGGCAAAATATCAACAAAACCAACATCTCGGGCTACCTCACAATCACTTGTAATCAGCCCCTCGGGAAGTATTACATATCACAATGGGTACCCGCGCTCACTAGGGTTGTTCAGACTCTAAATAAGCTCCTACAACCCAACTGCTATCATAAGCCATCTCGTGACATAACAAATCAGGCCCTCGCCCTCTCCTATATCACAAATCAGTACACATGCTGCGATGCGCAACCTGATCCCATGATATCCATACAATACAGGTCCTCGGCCTCACTCAGCTAGAAATATCTCAAGCCTTACGTGTAACAGTAAAACATGATACCCAGTCTAAAATATCGTATAGAAATATCAAAATGTAGTAAATATGGCTGAGTTATGAAAACACTAGAATTCAGGATGACGGAGTACAAATATGAAGTCAAAATAGTGAGGATTAGTAGTAAAAAACTAACTGTTGGCACAAGGCCCAAATATGCCATTCAACCCAAACATGGTAAAAATTTCGAAACTATAATGATATCAAACATGTTTTAATCAGATACGCAACTTAACAGTCATACGGGACGAACCAAGTCATAATCCCCAATAGTGCACGACCCCACGCTCTTCATCTAGCGTGTGCGTCACCTCAAAGTAGCACAACAATGTGAAATTCGGGGTTTCATACCCTCGGGGCAACATTTACAGTCATTACTTACCTCAATCCGGCAAAACTCTAGCCCGCGATGCCTTTGCCTCTTGACTCAGCCTACGAATGCTCCAAATCTAACCAAAAATAGTACTTTACCATCAAAATATTCTAAGTAACCAAAGCCCACTCGAAAATAGCAAATTTACCTAAAAATTTTCAAAATTGGCCAAACCCGATCCTCGGGCCCATGTCTCGAATTCCAATAAAAATCACCAAAACTAGAATCCATACACTCTCACGAGTTCATACATATCAAATACATCAAAATACGACCACAAACGACTCCTCAAATCCTCAAATCAAAGTCTCTAATTTCAAGCCCTAATTTCCCAATTTCAAGCTTTAAATCACATAAATTTCATGTCTAATTAGGTAGAAATCACCATAGAATCGAGTATTGAGTTCAAAAATCTTACCTCCAAGTGTTTTACTTCAATTCCCTCTTCAATCCTTCTCATAAAGCTCCAATCGCTCAACAATGGTGGAAATAGATCAAAAAATCGCGAAGGCCACTACTTAAACATTCTGCCAGCTCAATATGATTGAGAATTACACACCAGCTCTGTAATACACTGATGTTCTGTGGGATTATCCTAGTGAAGGATGGATAAAAGTGAACAATGATGGGGCTCGAGGGGCAACCCAGGCAGAAGTGCTATTGGCTATGCGAAGAGGGGGATGTCATATTTGCTTGTGGAAAGGAAATCCAAGAAGGGACAAACACAACTGCAGAAGCAAGGGCAATGCTGGAGGCAATGAAACACTATATAGAGAATGATTATTTGTGAATTACATACATATTAAATGGTACTTAAGAAGATCTTAGTTGGAGAGTGGACTGTTCCGTGGAGTATAGCTGTGGAAGTAGAGGAGATCAAGGAGCTGATGAATAGGAGCAATGTAACAGTATCTCATACTCTCAGAGAAGGTAATAGGTTGGCAAATTTTCTTGCTAACTATGCACTTGATCAGGGAACAATTGAAGCTCATAATTTTTGGGAGCTAGGCACTCAAGGAAGGAAGATAGTGAATAATGACAAATCCAGATGCCCTTATCTACGAGTAAAAGTGGAAAAAAAGATAAGCAAGGAATGGGTAACAAGGTGGAGAAGAATGGTGGTAGTATTGGGAGATATGGAAAGAAGAACCACAAGTACAGTTATGCCATATATACTTTATTTTCTAATGACTCTCCAGTTGATGGTATTAGTACATGTTACTCAGTTCAACAGGGAGAATTTAAAAATAAAGTATAGAATGGAATCAATAATGAACACAGTTCTTCGAAGAAATGCTGTGGAATGCATACCCGTTGTAGTCGAAAAGGTATCTTACTTCTCTAAGCACAACTGGAGACAATATGAATTGGAATTACAACCAGCATGGTGGAGATCGCGTGATTACAAAGAAAAGCTATCGAATTTTATTACTTGTTTAATGCACGGGTGTTTTAATGGACAATATGCACGCCTGTTGCAAGGGGAATCTCAAACGTCCCAAACCTTTGGACACTACAGACCCCAACGAACATCTTCAAATAATATAATAACTACTACATTCAAGGTGCTGGGCATGGCATGGCACTGCACATGCTTAGCACCGCATGGAGAAGTGCATGCTCACTAATTTAATACAAGGAACGCCTCTTGATGGCCCTAGCACATGGAAACACATGGATACATGGAAGGCATGCGCATGGGGATTAAAAATACCACCACTGGAGGCAATCTTCAAAAAGCTAGTGCTATGCTTTGGACTACTCATGATGGAAATCACATGCAAAATGCTGGAAATCGTGTGCAATACAGATGTTGAGCTTTAGTGCTTTTGTTATTTTAATCCAAGCATGGGTGCAAAAGCCAAGAAATGAGGTTCTAAAGGTAGCCATGTGCTTTGGGGAATTAAAAATAGCAACTTTGGGTGTATTGTTCTATACAATTAAAGAATGGGAATACACATGGGCTTCTTCAACGTCCAAAGGCTGGCGCAAACGACGGGTAGTTACAGATTCGAAAATAAAATTTTGTAACTACCAATTAATGCACCTTTTAATGCATGCATGTAAGTTGGCTGTAATGCACGCATGTAAAACAGTGATCAACTTCAAAATACTTTGGGAGGAGGAAATGATGATACAACACAAGAGCGTGCTCACCTGGAAAATTAACAATAAGCAGGAGGAAAGAACAGAGGAACACTCGATAGGAGCAAAAAGAACCCATGTGTGGATGCAATTACCAAAGTCTGTGATAATACTTGTAAATGATGTCCTGAGGGTTTGAAACCCTGGATTTGCACATCATAGTGCTGTAATGAGGTGACTTGCACGCCGGATAGGAGCGTGGGGTAGAGCACCGTTGGGGATTGTGACTTGGTCTGTCCCGGTTGTTGATGTTTTTACCGCGTATTGGATTGAACTACTTGTTATCATCATGATTTGGGTTGATTTCCATGTTTGGGCTTCGTGCCAACTATGTGAATCCTTCAGGGATTGATATCACTGTTTTCGCATTATTTTTGCATACTATTTGATCTCGGTCTAGGGTTTTAATACTAATTTGTAAACACAACCATTTTTCTAAGATTTGAAAACTTAGACAACATATTATTGTCATTTTGAGCTAATAATATGCACAAGCAGCACGCACAACAGATGCTGGGAAGCAATTTTAGAGGTAAATTCCTATGGTTACAACATGATGTAAAAATAAAAGTTTGCAGGTCATATTCACAAAAGAAGTTACCACGTGCTTTAGACTGGAGATACACAAATGCAGTGAGTTGCAAGGTAATGAGCAACAATGGCAATCTAACATAACTATGTTATATGAATCAAGCCGAAGCACATCTGGCATGGAAATGGGAAGAAAAATCTAAGGTCACACTAGGCACAAAGCAAGGAAAATCTCCTAATGCGAAGAAAAAATTTACAAGCAAGGGGATTATATCAGGGATATTTTTCATATCTCTTTGGTTTAATTTTATTATATTATATAATGTAATATTGATTTTGAGTTCGTTGCTCAATTTTGGTAATATGAGCTATGCAATCATCAATGTTTATTTCTTTCAACATTTAAGACCACCTGACATTGTATTTCTTTTTTGAATTTTATTATATATAAAACTAGCCCTAGGCGCTTGCCTAGTGGTTTGTCAAAAAAAACCATTCTGCCCAGGCAAAAATCCCTTCTTCACGAATGGGGTCAAAACCTCGCGTTGGTGAAGCACAAAATTCCATTGACTAGTTAACCCTCTTACACGAACGCAACTTCTATCTTGCGAGCGCGAAGCTTCAGCTTCCTATTCCTTCACGAACGCGACACACTTACGCAAATGCGAAGAACAAACTACTAGGGCCCCTAGTTGCTCCAATTACCCTATGCGAATGTGGGAAAAACATCACGAACACGAATTTCCTGCCTCACTTCACATCCCTTCGCGAACTGAAAGCCCTCTCGCGAATGCGGAAGGCCAAAACTCGGCAACACAGAACTGAAGAAATCTTCAACTTTCAAAACAAGAATTTGATCTGGTTAACCACCCGAAACTCCCCCGAGGCAATCAGGACCTCAACCAAACATGCCAACACATCCCATAGCATCATTAAAACTTGTTCCAATCTTTGAAATACTCAAAACAACCTGAAAACATCAAATCTCCATCGGATTCAAGCCTAAGAATTCAAAAAACATTCAAATCCCAAATTCAATCAAAAAAGTCTATCAAACCTACTACAACTTTCGGAATTCCATTCTGACCCCTATATCAAAATTTCCATTACCAACCGAAAAATGCCAAAATTTTAATTTTGCCAATACAAGCCTAAATCTACCATGTACCTCCAAAACCCATTTCGATCACTCTCCTAAGTCCCAAATCACCTCTCGAAGCTATCTGAATCATAAGAACCAAATTCTGAGATCATTTACTCACAAGTTAACTTCCAGTTGACTTTTCCAACTAAAAGCCCAACTTAAGAGACTAAGTATCTCATTTCTCTACTAAACCACTCCGAACCCAAACTAACCAACACGATGTGATGAAATACAACTAGACAACATGTAAACAAGCATAAATGAAGGGAACGGAGTGGTAACTCATGAAACGACCGGCCAGGTTGTTACAAGTAACTACATTAAGGACGCAGGAATACCTTCAAATCCAGCAACCATCTAACGCATCATCTTCGGCATCTGGGATCTGCACGCAATTTGCAGGATGTACAGTATGAGTACAACTGACCCCATGTACTCAAAAAGTAACAAACCTAACTTCAGGTCAAAAACAGTGACGAGCTAGAACCAACACCAATATCCAATAACAATTCTTAAGAATGTAAAGCATATAAATAAGGAAGTAACTTAGAGATAAAGTGTTCAGCGTTATCACAATTTTCCCAAAATAGTTCCGCCTTTCAAAAGTATCAGTGAAAACACAATTTCTTTACCAAAAACGTTATGAAATATGAGATAGTTTTAAAAAAAACCGTATTTTCTTTTCCAAAACCCCTTTTCATAATAAATAAGATGTTTTATTTTATTTCTAGATAGAAAGAGTAAGATACCTCTCTATGACCACATATCAATATGTGTAAACTGTCATGAATAACGGGATACTGTACAACATGAGAAAAATGTATATCTATGCATGTATGTCATATATGCATGCCAATGTCATGTATCTTATAGATGAATCATGTATTCACACTCTCAAAGTGCTCAACCTCACTATATCACACCTTCCACTCATCATAATCAATTACTCAACATTGTATACGTCGTTGACTATAAGTCACCCAGTACCGAGGAAACAAGCCAATCTAGCCTCACGGAGAAGATCTATCTCTATACCAAGGGAAGAGCCATCCTTGAATGTAATCAAGTACTTTGGAAAATCCATGTCTAGGGAAATTCATCCCTCAATAATATTATCCGCACTCAATGGGGGTGTGTAGACTCCGGAGGGGCTCGTTCAACCCAAGTGCTATAACAAGCCAACGGAGGCATAATCAATAATCTGTTGCGACGTACAGCCTGATCCCATAACTATCACCCATAATCAGGCTCTAAGCCTCACTCAGTCATCAATCTCTCTAGTCTCACCCAAAGGCTCATAATGCCATGAAAACTGACCCGGAACAATGATATGATATATCAATGAGTAACAACTGAGACTGAGATATGATATGAATGCATGAATGTGCAAGAAACGACCACTATGGATCCCAACATTATCAGCATAAAGTCTAAACATGATATCTTGCATCATGTACAACTCATTTATCTTATCACATGGTGCAAACACATATATCAATAAAATAGGGCCACTATTCAGTGCCCTGGAAACAATAGAGTCACAGCTCATAGGGTGCACGCCCACACGCCCGTCACCTATCATGTGTGCCACCTCAACACCAATCACATAGCATATAATTTGGGATTTTATACCTTAGTACTAAGTTTAGCAGATCTACTAATCTTAAACAAGCCAATTCCGACACCGAGAAAGCCAAGCAATGCTCTAAGAATTACATCATGCATGTTCCAACCTCTAAATGGCTCAAAACTAATCAAAAACAACTCAAATACATCAAAAATGCTAAAGGAACAAATCCCAAAAAAAAAGATTGAATCCTTAATCAAAAGCCCAAAATCGTCTTTGGTGGAGGTTCAGAACTACAAAGTCACTGTGGTCCAACTTTATGTGGAAAAAATATTGTAAGAAGCAGTTGCCAATAGTAGTACAATCTAGAAAAGGGTCACATGTTTGGAAGAAAATGCTACATGCTAGGGAGGAGGTGGAGCATGAGATTCTATGGGAGATGAAGAGTGGATCAACAAATATATGGCATGAGAATTGGACTGGTTTGGGAGCTCTATATCATGTACTTCCTTAGGATTTCCCCATCAATGAAGATCTTCAAGAAGTGTTAGAACTAAGACAACAAGGTTCATGGAATGATGAACTTCTGGAGCAAAGCTTTACTGAGGAGATTGTTGATCATGTGAGGTTCAATGTGCATTATGAGGGCAGTGAAGAGCATTGGGACATTCCATACTGGATGCCTACACCTTCAGGTAAGTTCAGTGTGAGTAGTGTATGGCAAATTGTAAGGCATAGATCTAATACTAATCAGGAGTTCATGTATCTATGGGTCAAGGGCTTCCTTTTAAGATTTCCTTCTTCTTATGGAGACTATGGAGGGGGAAAATAGCTGCAGATGATATGTGGAGGAGACAAGGACAAATGGTGATATCCAGATGCTAGTGTTGTCAACAACAACAGGAGAAGACTATAGAGCACATATTCCTCACAAGTGCTTGTGACGACCCGTCCGATCATTTGTGGAATTTACGCCCCGATCCCCCATTAAATTCTTCCCTTAAGTTTATTTCTGCTATTTTGGTTTGTCGGAACTTTCGGTGTTAGGATTCGGAGTGTTTGGGACACTTAGTCCTTCAATGAGTGCTTAAGTGTTGAAAAATTATCTGTATTTGGAATAGTGTGAAGACAACCATAGAATGGAAATTCGATGGTTCCGTTAGCTCTGTTAGGTGATTTCAGGGTTAGGAGTGTGTTCGGAATGTATTTTGGAAGTCCGTAGCTCATTTAGTCTTAAAATGCCGAAGTTTGTATTTTTGAAGTTTTCGGTCCGATAGTGAGTTTTTGATCCAAGGGTCAGAATGGAATTTCGGAAGTTGTAGTAGCTCCATCATTTGGGGTGTGTGTACAAAATTTCAGGTCATTCGAACGAGATTTGGTTAGGTTTTTGATCGAAAATGTGTTTTGTTGGAATTTGAAGTTCTTAGGCTTGAATCTTTGATTAATTCAGGTTTTCGACGTTGTTTTAGATATTTTCAATATTGGTACAAGTTTGAATAAGGTATTAGGTGGTTTTGGTATTTTTGGTTGAGGTCTCGGGGGCCTCGGGATGATTTCGGGTGGTTAACGAAAAATTTTGGAAGTTGAGAGGTAGCAGTTCTGCTGCTTCTGGTATCTTTTTCCTTCTGCGGCTTGGGAACCGCAGAAGAAGAACCGCAGAAGTGGCCTTGGCTTCGCAGAAGCGATATTAGCTTCCCCCTTAGGAACCGCAGAAGCGGTCAATATTTCACATAAGCAGTACCGCAGGAGCAGCTGTATATCCGCAAAAGCGGAATTTGGTCCCTTAAGTGAAAATCACAAAATTGGTTGATTTTCCATATAAACGGGACCGCAGAAGTGGTCCCTTGTCCGCAGAAGCAGAAATGGCTGTGCAGATATAGAAATTCGAGGGTTTTGATTTCATAAGTTAGAAAACTCAATTTGAGCTCGGGTAAAGGCAATTTTCAGAGGGTTTTTGAAGAGGAAATTAGTGGGTAATGTTTCTTTAATCCCTTCTTGTTATATTTCATCATTTTGTAGTTAAATCCATCATTAAAATTTGAATTTTGGGTTAAAACTTGAAGAATCTGGTTAAAACTTCTTAGACCGAACTATTGGGTTTTGAGTGACCAATTGACCTACGATTTGGGATATTTCTATATGGTTGGACTCGTGAGAGTACGAGGGTTCTAAAAATGTAAAAATTATTTGATTTTGAGGCGTTGGCCTAAAGGGCATTTTGGTTATTTTACCTATTTTCGCGCCCTAGCTTTAATTTTAATAATGGAATCAGTTGTTTGCAATATTATTTGCGATATGTAATTGAATTGAATAGATTTGGGCCATTTTTATCGGATACTCGTGGCAAAGGCGTGGTTCCTAGTTGATTATTGAGCCGGTTCGAGGTAAGTGGCTTGTCTAACCTTGTGTGGGGGACCTTTTCCCCTTAGGACATGATCTTTGAATATTTGAATGCCTCGTACGTGAGGTGACGAGGGTGTACTTGAGTTAGTTGTTGTAAACCCGTTTCTACTCGAAGTATTTAAATTGAGATTTCCTGTTTACTTCTTTATTTTAGACTGTAAGTTTAAACATGTGCTAGCTTAGAGAAGCATGTTTAGCTGACTTACTTGCTTAATTGTTTAACTGTACTATTTGTATTCCGTGAAGCATGTTAGGCTAGAAATTACTATTACTTGTACTGATTTTAGCATTTATTCTGAGATTTTGAGTTGTTGTTGTTGTGTGTTCAATTTGGGACTACGGGACAGCTTCCCGGGAGATCCCCCTGTACTTAATATATTCTGGATTGAGGGTGCGGGATACTAAGAGATCCACAACACATGTATTTCTATATATTGGGATACAAAGAGATTCCTGATTTACTTATTGAGGATACCAAGAGATCCTCGGGATACCAAGAGATCCCCAGTGTATATGATGAGGATAACAAGAGATCATCGGGATACCAAGAGATCCCTGGTGCATATGATGAGGATACCAAGAGATCCTCGGGATACCAAGAGATCCCCGGCTACTATTCCTTGTTGAGAGCAGTATTCCTTGTATTGTTATCTTTGTTTTTCTATTACTGTTCTTCCTTATTTATCTGGTTTAGATTCTCGCTGTAGACTTTATTTAAACTGTTTCTGTTATCTTGTTATTTATTATGTTTTATCTCAGTAGGTCCGTGACTTTCCTCGTCACTAACCAACCAAGGTTAAGCTTGGCACTAACTGACTACCACTGTGGTGTACTCATGCCCTTCTGTGCATGTTTTGTTCATGTGCAGATTATCCAGGTACCTCTACTCAGGCGCACTATCCGTAAGACGAGGAGTTACACGGAGACTTCGAGGTATATTTGCCGCATCCGCATACCAGAAGTCTCTATTCTGTTCGAGCTTTAGTATCTAGCTTATTCCTTTCTCTCAGTTGTTTAGATATTCTGGAGTTATAGCAGTGTTTTACGTTTCTATTAGCCTGTTGTTCCCGTGAGTTTTCGGGTTTAGGGATTAAGTTGTAGACTTACCGCTTTTTCTTTTGGGTTGTATAGGCTGAGCAGCCTTATATGCAGTCATTATTTTACATATATTCAATTTTAATTAATTATTCCGTAAGTTATGTTAAATTTCTGCATTGTTAGGCTTACCTAGTTGTAGGAACTAGGTGCCATCACGACATGTTCATGGAGGGTGAACTGGGGTCGTGAAAGTGTTACTGCTACTAAGGTGTGGACGTTATTTATGGGAGCTGCAGGAATCACAGTGCCTTTGGTGCAGTTAAAGCAAGTCATCAGACATTGGTGGAATGTACAGTGTTGTCCAAAACTAAAACCATTATTTCAAGAAGCTCCAGCTATCATTACTTGGGAATTATGGAAGAAGAGAAATGTAGGAAAACATGGAGGTTCAGTCTCAACAAATAGGGTGATACATGAAGTTAATAAAACACTTCATTATCTAGCAAAGGTGAGGTATGGCTGGCTGTCTAATATTCCTTTTCTATGGCCAGGTATGATTCAATATTTTGAGAGATACAAGCCTATTCTAATTACAAGGAGAGTCACATAGCAGCTTCCTTTTCAAGCGTAGTACAAATGCAATACAGATGGTGCATCCAAGGGTAATCCAGGTCCTAAATCACTTGGGTTTTGTGTGAGGAATGATCAGGCTGATTTGATTTATGCAAGGGCAGTCGACTTGGGGGAGACAACAAATGTAGTAGCTGAGGCAAAAGCCATTGTTCAAGGGCTGGAACATAAACTTCACCCACTCATTTTGGAAACTGATTCACTGGTGATGAAGAAGGTGATAGAAGGGGAATGGGATCCTCCATGGATGATCATACATGAAGTGAGGAGAATTAAGGAGATGAAGGACAACTTCAATGTGATCATTCAACATTTGTTCAGAGAAAGGAATTCAGTAGCAGATTTTATAGCTAACATTGTGTTTTCTTTTTCATGTACATTAGAGTTTCATTCATTCTCTGAACTGCCTAGTGCAAGGAGGAGATTAATCAATCTTGACAAATCACAAACTCCCAATCTTAGGATCAAATTAGGAAGGAGGAAAGCACAAGACTAATGTTATCACATGGTCTGATTCTGTACCTATCTGCTTTCCTAGTTCTGTTGGTTCTATATTGTGTGTTATTAAGGTACATGCTAGTGGTATTAGCATGGTTACATGCTCATTCTGATGGTGCCTTGATAGCGCATAAGATGTGTGAGAGAAGCAGGTTATGGATGGTGCAGCAATTCCATATGAGGACAAATCCAAATGTGAAAGAACTACCTGCTAATTCTGGAGATTGCTATTACATTTCCCAGTGCTATCAGCATGCACTCATGCTCAATTTTGGGAGTGTAGTGGCAATGCTCATGAGAGATCAAGTTTTGGTAGTAGTTAGTTCTCTATATTGGTTATATTTAGGAAGTGCTACAGAGGAGAATAATCTAAGGCATTCAATGGCCTTACATAAGTACATAGCACACACAGAGGAAACTAATACTGCACATTGTATTATATTGTCACACGGATCATTGCAGTTTATGATTTACCTATTAAATATGTACAGAGTTATCATTTTTCAGTCGTATTAGTGTGTTACACACTCATTCTGGAGATGATAGCTCAGTATGCATGTTCTTACTGCTGGAATGGAACACATATGATTATCAGGAAGGATGGAGAGATTTTGCTGATTTCAATCGATTGTGGTAGATGTTTGGAGTCCGTAGATACCTTTGGAATGCATACCCTGGCGCCTGGTGAGAGCATTAGAGGTACTACTTGGTATTTGCCTTTGGTCATTGGTCTCATTTACACTGGCAGGAGATTGAATCACTCAGATTTCCATACTGTAATAGCTAGTTCTCTTAGTCATAGCTTATTAGCTTTGATAGTAGTAGCTAGTAGATTTATGCATATTTCATACTATTTGGACATCATGTATGTTTTTGGACCCTATTTTGGGGTTTTATTTATATATTAGCCTCTAGGCAGCCTGCCTAGTGGAGTATTTGCTAAAAAGAAAAGCCCAAAATTGGCCAAAAAGCCCAACCCGGGCTCACATGTCAGAACCGGACAAAACTAACAAAATCCGTCAATACATCTGATTACGAGTTCAACCATACTAGTTTCACTCAAATCCGACTCCGAATCGGTGTTTAAAACTCAAAAATTCATATTATGAAGCTTTAAGCCAAAACCCCTAATTTTTTCTTTAAATTCATCAACCAAAAAATAAATCGAAGATAGATTCATGAAATATAACCAAAACTGAGTATAGAAAACTTACCCCAATTCAAATGCTTAAAAAAGCCTCGAAAAATTACCCAATTCTGAACTCCCCAACTCAAAATATGTTAAATGCACAAAACCATTATTTTTCACATTGTTCTACCTCGTTTCTTATGCCAAAAGATAATGAATCTCACTTTTGATGCCTCCAATGTATTCCTTGTAAAACTCTAGCCAAGTTAGGCCCTTGAATTACTCCATTTGACCTTATATTGAGGGAGATATGTTGGTTTTAATATTTAGAAATAGTGCAGATTTTTAATATGCAACAATGACAATTTTGTAATTAATCTGAAAAATCTAGCAACCCAATTCTTAGTAAAATGAACATAATATCCTCATACGATGTCCAAATTTTAACGATTGTTTTTGCTATTGCTCCATAATTACGATATGGATCGAATGCTTCAATAAAAATAGAAATCGGAGCTCACTTGTTTAATGTGGTACCATTTATGCTTGAAAAAATGACGTTGAAATATAAGAAAAATGGCAACACAACCCAAAACTATCCGAAACTCCCCTGAGCCCCTCAGGGACCCCATCTAAACATACCAAAAAAGTTCCATATCGTAAAACAACCCTACTCGAGGTCTCAAAATACACATAATAATATCGAAACGACGAAATGCACCTCGAATCAAATTTAATGGACTTTCGACATCCAAACACTCATGCCGATACATATCAAATCAGCTCAGAATGAACCCAAATTTTCAAACAAGTCCTAATACATCCTACAGAGCTACTCGTGCCCCCAAGATACCGAGCGAAGTACAAATGCTCAAAACGACTGGCCGGGTTGTTACATTCTCCTCCACTTAAACATGCGTTCGACCTCGAACGTGCCCAGAGTTGTTTCAAAAGCCATCAAATCGCCGTGTAACCTTACTATGCACATACCCAGGGGTGATCCCACGTTATCCCATCCCATATAAATTTGATAATACAACATGACAGAAATTTCTTAATCCAATCTAGCCCATACACCTTAGAATCCAATTTCCACATCCAAAATTTTCTATTAGATCAGAATCTTGCATCTACACATTGTATAAGTCTGAACAAGCTGTACCAAGCCATTGCCATAACTCAAGATGAAATGACATGATATACCATATAACTCAAACACTCATAACGACAACTTCTAATCATAGTAGCTGCTCAAAACAACCCAATACTGGTAATAAACCTCTTATCAAACAAAGTATCATCCTAACACCTTCATATAATGTCAATGATCAAAATAATAGACAAAAATGCATAACCATATATTTCATTAACAAGTTGTGGTACTCCCTCCCATTCGATAGGAACTATAGCAAATTTTTAAGCCGATCAGCAACAACATCCTTCAAAATATACCCCAATCATATTAGATAGCACCCATTCTAGGTACGATGACCTCATTACATCCAAAATGACCACTCTAGTAACATGATACATCAATACAATACAATCACAAAGGGTCATACCTCTACATAACTCCGCTACAATACGTGATCCTATCCAAATACTGGTATGTATTATATACCTCAAGCCACCCTGCTCTAAACCCATAACTATTAGAAATTCGACATCAAGAACCCAAAGTGCATTACCACAACCACGGAGAGCAAATAACACAATGCCACCATCCGAAAAGAACATAGACAACTCCTCGTAACATAAAAGAGTAACTCATATATCAATTTAGAACACAAATAAGTTCAAAAATAACTGAATGGCACCTCCCTCAACAATAGCAGTTCGGAGTCAACTAATGGACCCTCAAATTAACTCTAGTCATCCACAAATAGATAAATAATCCTCCAAAAGTCCACAATGATTGAATCATAAAACATACTATCACATGGCTAGCTTCAACCACACATCACAGTCCACAACCATGAAACAATCTGCTCTTGAGAGCTCCCAGTCTCCAAACCCATAGAACACATGAATCACCATATCTGATTCCAACTCTACCACCTGAATGTCTAACACATCTCTCATACACGATCATCCCACCGGGAATACTTCTACAATTCTTTTGTGCCACAAAGAAAAATTTGAACACCAACAGTCGATCAACTAGGAGAGTGCCGCAATATCAATGAAGTATCCATAAATCAAAACACATCCCCCCTTCTGAAATGTATACTATCATCAAGCCATACAAAATAGTAATGTTATTTACCTATTCATTTTAAACTTTCCATGTTGCCTAAGGACTCATGACCTCCCCTTCAAAATTAAACCATGATCTTACAAATGCAAATCTCAATCCAACACAACACACCATATATACTATGACATCATACAAAAATATACGAGAATTCGTAATCCACCCCAAGCCACAAGCAACTGATCACTCAATTAGCCAAGAACATTTTATTTGATTTCATCCGGAGAAAATCATTATACATCACATGCTCCTCATGCTAGTAGAAAATATACATCTCAAACTATGGTAGAAACCATCGAGAACTCTCCGAAACCCATTTGCACATGACCAAACCATTAGAACTGAATCTCTTTAACTCAACCAAGCCACGCAGGATACCAAAACCCAAGAATACCGCCACAAAACACCTGTAGAAACTCACTACCCCATAAGGACCAAAAGAGCCAATCGCATCCATTACCATGTCAATCCAACCTAGTACCAAGTTGTCCTATTTATCCTAGTTCCTTCTGAATTACCTTCAATTTGATACTTCTCCTTGCCATAATACCACAATCCTCAACTAACACTCACCACATGAGACCCTAGCATAAATTGCACTACCCTAAGGCTCATAAGCCATTGAATGCTCTCTTAGTCACCCCAAAAGTACCACAACCGAGATACCCACTCTGAAGAGAGCTTCTGTGAATTCAAAGATGTTCATTTTACCTTTCTAGTACTGAATGTAGAATCCATAATGATATAATAATATTGCGAGTCTCGACATCATCCAATGTAACCTTCTGATTCAAGACATGTACAATTCTGTAAAATTCTCAATTGCTACCCCATTAGTAAAACAACACCCAAGGAAGTAATCCACTCTTCTAAGTAACCGAGTGAATCCCTACTCCATGCACGCTTACATCCTTTACAAATAAAAACTCAATCATCGAATGTTTCTCATATACCCATAAAGCAAAACATAACCCTTATACAAAATTTCCTTTACTCGAGTCATCCTCGATCTCAACCTCTGTAAGCCATAACTAATTCACCAGTGTAGCTTAAAGTGAAACTAATACAATACTTAATAGTGTAATCAAATTGTCGATAGCAGAATCTCCCACTTGCTCAAAGCTAAGGAATAAAGCACCTGATAACTTACAATAGCCACCCTCATACTGGCATAACACCAAAATAGGATTCATCTAATATGTCCTAAGCTCATATGACACAAACCATATAATACCTAACTTTATTTGCATATCTCATATTCATCCTCGTAACAGTCAAGCCAACTTCCACAAGTGATCCAAACTCAAATTCCACTACATATAATTCACTAGTAAAAGAGAACTCTCAACAAAACAACATAGGGATCACACAACCTCAGGACATCCCGTAGGAGATAACCCACATGCTTAGCCTCAAACTGACATCTTTCTATACCCTTCCACAATCATAACTATTACATAACCACTTAATCTTCCTAAGTCTGAACTCATGTTATGACATGAAAATCTACTCCACTCCTCAACTAAAAACATGAAAAAGATCCTTCAACATACCTAGAACTTGAGACTATACATCAAATAAAGATAGAAATCAAGCACCAAATAATTCTTTCTACACCTCAAGAAAAACCCTTCTTGTCACATTCAAATCATATGAACACATCTCGCAGTCACATCTTACTCATCACGTAGCCATCCAGCCACAAATTCCACGAATAGGGACACTTTCAGACATATAAATCCAAATGCACATGCTCAGACAATCAACACCTTAGTGCTCAAGCTATAGTCAAAACCCAGCCTCAAGTCCTCCAAACTGGCCCATCATCAACACACCAAAATTACATCATATGCCTCTTACATGGAAGCACAAGTCGTCAATGTACAGCTGATACCGCCTTCGATCTATAGGGTGTTTTAGACTGGTACCCTTGAGCGGACAACTCAAAATAGAAAGTCACGGAACTGTCGACTACACCGTTGATCGACTAGTTTACCGCAAATAAGCCTTTGCCAAATTTAGGGGGTAATGATATCGGAAGGGCACAAGCACTCATTATAAGCATTCCTATGGTATTTATTTGGCACGAGTGGAATATGATATTGAATATGCAGTTACAAGAATTAAACAAGTTTTCATGTATTTGCACGTTCATAAAGTAATAATTACAATAATTGCTCATATATATAACAGTATTAAAGGAAAGCGGTAAAAAGAAAGCATTAAGAGAAATAAAGAAAAGAAACACAGAGCCAAGTCAGTTTCGTAGTAGAAGAAGAGATAAAGACATTAAACAAAGGCAATAAATAAATAGTATAGTCACAAGTAACATGAAATGGTAAAAGCCTAAAGAAGTCCCCAGTAGAGTGCCATGCTGTCGATGCCCCCTTTTCCTCGTGAAATCGGGTTTATTATATTTAGGCGGGCAACTCTTTTCCTTTTGGGAATTGGGTTTGCAATTTTGAATAGTCGCCACCTAATGATTAAGTGCATTAGGACAGTAAGAAGAAATTTGATTTAGAAAAACAGAGATTGGGTAAGGGCTTGAAATTATCTCGAGGGGAAGGTGTTAGGCACAACTCAAGATCCACTAGTGTGGTTCCCGGCCAAGCTACAATTGTGACTTTAAATACAAACAACAATTAAACAAGCAAACATTGTAAATATTAGATAGATTTCACATAATGATTGCAAACAACTAAAATACATGAAGTTAAAGAATGCAGAAATTTGGAAGAAAGCAGTCTTAGAATTCAAACAAAAAAAACACGAGTAAAGGGGGAGCGGTTCGAGCATGATTGATGTAAGTTATCGGAAAATAGGTGAAAGAGGTGGACATTTTAGGAATAAAACATTACCGGAAATTAAACAATTAAAAGGTTTTTTTTTACATAATTGATGCATGTAATTGAAGTAAAAGAGGTTAAAGAATATGAAAATTTAAATAACTTTTAAAATTCTGGAAAAACTAAAGAAGTAAAGGGAAGGGGAGTCCTAGGTTTATAAATAACATGGATCACCCTACACAACACCTGATAACCATTTATACATGTGGTGTTATCGCGTGGTGATCATATCCATGTCTACCCTTACCACCCTGTTAAGGTACTAAATCGCAGAATGGTTTCGTTACTTATTGCATGCTATTACTGTCCCAATCCTATCAGCCCCAGAGGTATTAGGGATTACTAGTCCTAAAGGGGAGGGATAATTGGCTTTTAGAGTTTAAAAGGATACAAGTCTAAGGCGACAGTTAAAACATATATGACAAGTATGGGGAAGCACATAATAAATAAGGCTCAAGCAAACCTCCTTAAAACAAAGAAAAACATATAGTTTTAGAATGTCTTTCAGATACTGATTAGGTCTTATTAAACTTAAAACGTTAAGGCAGGCTGATTTATCACATATTTTCATATAAGGAGTCCGAATTAGGCCTGCCTTCTGGTTGTAGTTACCAAAGACTGGTGCAGTTAATTAATTACCTAATGGCTTTCCTAGGTGAAACACATAGGCATGACATCTAATAATGCAGGAGCACACTCATTTTAAAGAAGACTTGCTAATTATAGAAAACATAAGCTTTGCAGGTATTGAGGCATGATATTTACTGATTCTAGACTTAGGCGGAATAGGCGATTCAGATTCAAATTAGTTGGTTATTCCTATAGGCATACTTTCTAAATGTTATTGATTTTAAAACGTTTATAGAAATGCAGGAATCCTATAGGCATGGCATCTAGAAGGCAATTTGTTATTTAAACCTATAAATTGTTTGCCCTGTGATAGATGTTTATACGGAAATTAAGGGATCGTATTAACATGTTCTCTATATGAGATGTAGAAAATGCAGAATCCAATTGACATATTCTCTATATGAGATGTAGAAATGCAGGAACTATTGATAATAACACCTATAAGCACGTTGTCTACCCTTTGCATACATGAGTGACCATCCCCTTTTCACTAAAGCCCCATAAGTTATTACAAATTATTACAGACCAGAATGAATCAAGAAAAAGTTAAATTACATCAGAAATTAAACTACAACCAAGGAGCCTAATTTAGACTCAGGGTCTAAAATATGAGATGAAACAACTACAAAGATAAGGATTTCCAAAGCCTTTCTCTCATTTGGGGTATGTCAAAGTTCCCTAAGAGTCTCAGGTGGACTTCGGGCAGTGCTTACACCCCAAATATATTACAGAATTAAGTATAGTGCAGTGTGGAAGGGCCAACCCTTAAATGTCCAAGTTCAAAGAGAACTCAGGGTCCCAAAGCATGGCCCATAGGAGGGGGGGGGGGGCAGAACTTAGAATCTAAGAAAGGGTGAAAGTGCATAGAGGGGATTTAGGGAAGGCCATGGTAGGTTGGTGGTCATACCCAGCAATTAGGAGTGCTGGCACACCCCTAACCAGCCTGTTAGCCATATTATTTGGGATTTAGGATCCATTAAGGATCAGGTCCAGACATGAGCAGCAATTTGGATACTGCCATGCCTGAACCTTAACTCAAACACATAGCAGGGAGTAAGGATATTGGGGAATTCACAAAAGCAGCAGATTCAAAGAGAATAGCATATTCAATACTGAACATGAATAGCAAAGTAGACAAGATTATAGAAATTGTAAAGTAAACACATAGGGATGAGGCTGAAAAAACAAAATTAGAACGTACCAGTTTTAGGAAATAAGAAGAGAAAAAGCAGTAGTAAAGCCCAAATTACACGCAAACAACCAGAAGAAACTCAGATGAGAATGTGAGAGAATAGAAATTGAGAGCGTAAGTAATTGAGAGTGCAAGTGTTGAACTCAAGGTGTCTTAAGGAGTATTGAATTGGAAGTGTCAAAGTGCAGAAGGGCCATCCCCTTTTATAGTGCAGCAAGTAAGAAAAGGTAAGAAAGTAGTTTTGCAATTAATTACAAAAGGCTTCCCTTTAATTAAGGGATTCTAATTCCAAACGGGAAAAATAATTAAGGAAAGAGTTGAGCAAAATCTTTTCCAAAGCAGAAAAATAGGGCAAATGCACAAATGTCTATTTAAGGAAAGAATTTGATAGTAACACAATTTGTTCAAGTAAAGGGAAGGCAATCAATCAACAGTCAATAAAATCAGAAATTGAGTTTTTGGTATGAATGAATCCAACCAAAAAAGGCGAAGAAAGATTTAATTAAAGAAAAGCAGTAACAATCAATCAAACCTTATGAAAAGGAATTCTGAATCAATCACAAATTGTCAAAACCTTTTTTTAAAGGAAGAATTCCTCACATTTAAAGCATACAGACATGTCAACAACAAAGAATTGTCATGCTAATTAAAAAAGACTAGTATAGAAAAGTTTAGAGTTATAGCAAAGAGGTTCAAGTTGAGTTTATAGTATCAGAATGAGTCTAAGAGTCCAGGGTTCCAAAGTAGAACCCTAGTCCAAACACAAGATCAAACTCGCCAAAAACCCAAATCCTAGGGTTTTCAACTCGAATCAGATGTAGATACGAGAAGACAAATAACTGAACAGGCTCAGAGGTCTCTTTCAGGGAGTCATGAGGAAACAAGCGGGTAAAATAGCAGGTTTGAAACAAACATAGTGAAAAGCTAACATAAAGAACATTTTTAAGAGAAGCTCGGAACTTAAGCAAGTTCAGAAGAGAAAAAAGGTGATATAAACTTAAGAAAGAGTAGATGAAATATGTTTAGAAAGAACTCGAACAAAGTCCAGTAAAGCAAACAAAACTTAAGAACTCAGCAGGAAACACATACAGTAGAAGAATACTGAAAATTATAGCAAAGAACATATAGGAAAACATAACAAAGATTGACATGCGAGCCTAGTGTAGAGGCACAGTAGAATACAAAGTACATAAGAGTCATGTACAGTAGAAAGAAAGCAGAAGAACAACACATGCATTTTAAAACATAGTATAGGCAAACAACCATAAAGAAAAGAAAAGGACCAATCAGAAAGATTTTTGAAAATCCTTTCAGAAACCTTAAATTGAAGGGAAGAAACTTTTGAAAGAAAGGATTGAGGAAAGAATTTTAAAAATCCAGTAGAACACAGATATAGCATAGATCTAAGAAAACAAACAGATAAAAACCTCGAATAGCTTAGGGTTTCGGAGAAACCCTAGAAATGAGAAAGGCTTGGAAGAAAGTCCGATCTTGAGTCGGATGAGTTAGAATCAGGTTCCTAATGCTTTGGATACGCCGGAGCAAGACCGCAGAGGCCTCAAAACCACAGATCGTTAATTTCAGACCTCAAAACTTAGAACACCCAAGGCTTAAGGTGGAGGGGAGGTGAGTACAGGCCATCCATGGCTTGAGAAGCCATGGATTCCGGTGAAAGTGCAATTGAAAGGGGTAGAAGATGGCTAGGGTTCTGAAGAACCTTTGAGAGCGTTTTGAAAGAGGAGAGTATTCAAAGGCAGCAGAGCAAATGAAATGAGGGGATTGGGTTAGGGTAGGGGAATTAAAAGGGCAAGGAGCATTCCTAGCCGTTAATCAAAACGATCAACGACATGGATTAAAAGAAGGGGCTAGGCGGGTTAACAGGTTGTGTCGGGGGTCGGGTTAAAATGGAATTCGATTGGTCCAATTGGGGGTTTAGGTTGGTTCATTTAGAGGGTCAATTTTGGCTATAATTGAAATGTAAATGGGGCTTACAATTGAAATGAACTTGGGCTGAATATTAAATAGCCAGTTTTTCCCTTTTATTTTATAAAGATAGTAAAAATGATTCTAATATTAAATTAAAAGTACCAAATCAGCAAATAATATATAGCTATTAATTTAAAAATATTGAAACTAATTTTATAATTATAAAATGCTATTAATTCTTAAAGTAGGCTAAAATTGCAATTATATGTAATTTAGTCTTTTAAATAGAAAACAAATTTATAAAAATGTACAAAAATTATCTTAACAATACTTTGGTATAAATATGGGAATAAAATAAATTATCCAGCAAAATTGATGATTTTGGAAATAATTATTGATTTTTGTACTGCTAAAGTAGACAATAAATTATTTTTAAAATATTTTTAAAATTAGGAAAAATACCAAAACACTTGGGCATACTTATATATGAATATATATTATTTTTAAAGTATTTGTACAAAAAAAATATATAGGAAAAAATTGGGTATCGACAACTGTCCCTCTTTACCGGGAAGTATGAAAGAGTTGTCAGGTAAAGATATGATGACTAATTTTGGCTGACTGGAATGGTTTGAAGTGATTGACCGTGCACTGGTTCCTAATCTTCCTATATATCCTTGGTCTTACATGAATTAGGTTCTGGATCCGTCGGCGGAATATGTCGATGGAGATTTTTTCAAAAACGGATGAGATATTCAGTTTGGGGTGGTGGTTATGAGCTTAATACGGCTAGGGAATCGGGGTGGGATTGCTCCTGCTAAGATGGCTGTTGCTTACTGGTTTACCTGCAAATAAACAATACAAGCGCATATATTGTGCATAAATTTAAACGTAATGCAAGTTCCCGTCGGACCATGAATGTTGTCTTTGGACGGTTAGGATGACGTCCTCGGACCATGATGTCCTAGGCAAAGAAGTATATAATAAGGGATTTTCAAGCTATGAAATGATGCTCTCGGGCTACGAGAATGATGCATCTGAGCGATGATGCCTTTTAGTAATGATATGCGAGAGATAAAGGAGTCCTCAGGCCATGGTATGGCGTTCTCGGGCTATGAAGATGGTGCCTCTGAACAATGACGCACTTGGATCATTTGGCGATCTTTCAGCCCATGAAATGCAAAAGGTGAAGGTCTTTCAGCCCATGAGAACGAGAATAAAGGTGGCGATATTTTAGCCGATGCAAAATTTAAATGAAGTGGCGGTATTTCAGCCGATGCAGATTTAAATGAAGTGGCAATATTCCAACCACGCAAAGTGTAAATAAAATGGCGACTTTTGAGCTGGTGCAAGATTTAAATGAAGTGGCGATATTTTAGCCGATGCAGGATTTAAATGAAATGGCGATATTTCAGCCATGCAAAGTGTAAATAATATGGCGATCTTTCAGCCGATGCAAGATTTAAGTAAAGTGGCGATATTTCAATCGATGCAGGATTTAAATGAAGTGGCGATATTTCAGCCGATGCAGGATTTAAATGAAGTGGCGACATTTCAGTCGATGCAAGGTGTAAATAAAATGATGATCTTTCAGTCGATGCAAGATTTAAATGAAGTGGCCATATTTCAGCCGATGCAGGATTTAAATGAAGTGGCGATATTTCAGCCGATGCAAGGCGTAAATAAAATGGTTATCTTACAGCCGTGCAGATGGAGACAGAGCTTAGTCTCAGAAGGCAGAATAGTAACCTTATGAATGCAAGAAATGCAAATGGAGGTAGAGCTTAACCTCGAAAGGCAGAATAGTAGCCTTATGCAATGCTGGAAATGCAAATGGAGGTAGAGCTTAACCTCGAAAGGCAGAATAGTAGCCTTATGCAATGTAGGAATGCAAATAGAGGTAGAGCTTAACCTCGGAAGGCAGAATAGTAGCCTTATGCAATGTAAGAATGCAAATGGAGGTAGAGCTTAACCTCAAACGGTAGAATAGTAGCCTTATGCAATGCAGACGTGCAGACAGAGGCAAAGCTTAACCTAGGAAGGCAGAATAGTAGCCATATGCAATGCAGGAATGAAAATGGAGGTAGAGCTTAACCTCGAAAGGTAGAATAGTAGCCTTATGCAATGCAGGAATGCAAATGGAGGTAGAGCTTAACCTCGAAGGCAGAATAGTAGCCTTATGCAAAAGATGAAAGACAAATAGTAATAAAATTCTTAGCTGATAACTGATAGCTGGTTGCTAATTGTGATATTGTGGCTGCTGGGGATATCGTGTACGGATAAAATTGTATATAGGTGATGGTTCTGAAAGTTGTATTCTCGAGGAGTGTGAGTGTATAAATATATCCGATGATTATGTGACTCGGGTGCCTGCGTCCAAAGAAAAATTGTGAGTTTTGTAAGGGGAATGGTTAGTTCAGGTTCCCGCTACCTTTGGTTGTCCTGCTGGGCTCTGTTTTGGTGATACTACGGGTATCCTTGCGATAGCGTTGCTAAACAGAACAATTTTGATAATGAACATGTATGATTTTGTTAAGGATATGACATATGTATATATTTAAGAAATAGTTTTAGATGAACCGACGACTGTGGCGTGGTTCAGGACACTGCAACCTCTCTCGTTACAGAATTTTGAGGGTCCTCCTCAAAATTTTGACCCAGTTTACTGGGTTTCTACTTCTGATGGTTGCTTGCAATGATCGACTGAAGTTACTTCAAAATTTTGAGGGTCCTCCTCAAAATTCTGCCCCAGTTTCCAAGTGCGGGGGGAAATGAAAATCTTATTGAATTATGACCAAATCTATAAGGCTGCCTATTTATCCCCTCTTAAATGGGAATCAGGTCAGGCTTAGTTCAAATTACATCATACAAGGAAATCATAAATACTACACATAGTATCATTTGATTGCGTCTGAATTGATCAGCTTTAGCCAAACTTCTCCGTCCATTTCTGCAAGTATGAGGGCTCCTCCTGTTAGAACTCGATGAACCATGTACGGACCTTGCCAGTTTGGAGAAAACTTCACTTTGTCTTCATCTTGATGGGGAAAAATTTTCTTTAGCACCAGCTACCCCTGTGTGAATTATCTCAGCTTGAATTTTTTAATTCAAGGCTCTGGCCATTCTGTTCTGATAAAGCTTACCATGGCAAACTCCATTCATTCTTTTTCCGTCTATAAAAGCTAGCTGCTCGTAGCAACTCTTCACCCACTCTACATCGTCGAGTTCTGCTTCCTGTATGATTCTTAAGGAAGGAATTTCTACTTCGGCGGGAATGACTGCCTCTACACCATAAACCAACATATAGGGAGTTGCCTCGGTTGATGTGCAAAATGTGGTACGTTACCCCAATAAAGAAAATGATAGTTTCTCATGCCACTGCTTATGCTTCTCTATCATCTTCCTCAGTATCTTCTTGATATTCTTATTGGCGGCTTCTACGGCTCAATTCATCGCAGGTCTTTAAGCTATAGAATTCTTGTGTTGGATTTTGAAGGTTTCACACATGGCCTTCATCAAATCATTGTTGATATTGGAACCATTATTAGTGATGATCGATTCTGGAATCCCGAATCGACAAACAATGCGATCGCGGACAAAGTCAACCACAACTTTCTTAGTCACTGCTATATATAATGCTGCTTTAACCTTTTTGGTGAATTAATCAATTGCCACTAGAATGAACCTATGCCTGTTTGATGCGGTGGGCTTGATAGGTCCGATGACATCCATTCCCCAAGCGGCGAATGGCCATGGCGAGCTTGTTGTAGTAAGCTCATTGCAAGGCACCTTTATCATGTCTGCATGTATCTGAGAGCGATGACACTTTCGGACATACCGGATGCAGTCTGTTTTGATAGTCATCTAGAAATAACCAGCCTAGAGTATATTCTTGGCTAAGATAAGACCGTTCATTTGTAGACCTCAAGTCCCAGCATAGATTTCTTCTAGCAGTTTAGATGCTTCCTTTGTGTCGACACATCTTAGTAATCCCAAATCAGGAGTCCTCCTATACAGGACTCCTCCGCTGTGAAATAAATTGTTGGATAACCTCCGAAGTGTACACTTCTGAGTTGGATTTGCAAGCTCTGGGTATTCTCCTTTTGCCAAGTATTCCTTGATATCGTGAAACCACGATTTTCTATCTGCTTCTTCTTCGACATGAGCACAGTAAGATGGCCGATCATAGATCTTTACAGGGATAGGATTAATGATGTTTTTATCTGGATGTTGAATCATAGATGATAGGGTAGCCAATACATTGGCAAACTCATTTTGGACTCTAGGAACATACCGGAACTCTATCCTTGTGAATCTCTTCCTCAACTCCTGTACATGATGCAGATAAGGGAGTATCTTAGAGTTCTTGGTTGCCCATTCTTCTCAGACCTGATGTGTAAGCAGGTCAGAATCTCCAATCACTAGCAACTCTTGGATATTGATGTCAATGGCCATCTTGAGCCCTAAGATGCAAGTTTCGTATTCGGCCATATTTTTAGTGCAAGGGAATATGAGCTTGGCGGATACTGAACAATGCTGACCGATTTCTGATACTAGGACTACTCCTATGCCAACTCCTTTAAAATTTCCCGCTCCATCGAAAAACATCCTCCAACCATCATAGGATTCTGCAATATGTTCTCCTATGAAAGATACCTCTTCATCAGGAAAATACGTCTTTAGGGGTTCGTATTCTCCGTCCACGGGATTCTCGGCAAGATGATCTGCTAATACTTGTCCTGTGGTTGCCTTCTAAGTTACGTAGACAAAGTCAAATTCACTCAACAGGATTTGCCTCTTGGTTAGCTTGCCAGTAGGCGTGGGCTTTTGAAAGATGTACTTCAGCGGATCCATTCTTGAAATGAGGTATGTAGTATAGGCACAGAAATACTGCCTAAACTTCTAAGCTACCCAAGTTAAAGCACAACAGGTGCGTTCTAACAAAGAATATCGGGCCTCGTATGGGATGAAATTCTTGCTGAGATAATACATGACATGTTCCTTCCTCCCTGTTTCATCATGCTGCCCAGAACACAACCGAATGCTCCATCCAATACTACAAGGTAGAGTAGTAGGGGTCTACCTGGTTCGGGCGGAACCAAAACTGTTGGTGTAGACAGGTACTCCTTGATTCTATCGAAGGCTTTTAGGCAGGTGCCGGTCCATTTGGTAGCGGTGTCTTTCATCAACATCTTAAAGATTGGCTCACAGATGATAGTAGAATGTGCTATGAACTAGCTGATGTAGTTAAGTCTCCCCAAGAATCTCATTACTTCTTTCTTGTTTTTTGGCGGTGGGAATTCTTGAATAGCTTTGACCTTTGATGGATCAAATTCTATCCCTCAGCTACTCATGATGAACCCAAGCAATTTTCCAGCTGGAACCCCGAATGCACATTTTGCAGGGTTCAATTTCAGGTTGTACCTTCTCAATCTATTTATGAATTTCCTTAAATCTTCCATGTGATTAACGGCTTTCTTGGACTTAATGATGATATCATATACATACACTTCGATCTCCTTGTGTATCATATCATGGAAAATGGTGGTCATGGTCGTCATGTAGGTGGCCCCTGCATTCTTTAACCCAAATGGCATCATCTTGTAGCAATACATCCCCCACGGCGTGATGAAATCTGGTTTCTCAGTATCCACTTCATCCATCCATATCTGATAGTACCCGGCAAAACAATCAACGAATGACTGCAGCTTATGCTTGGTGTAGTTGTCAATCAAAATGTGTATATTCGGCAAGGGGAAGTTATCTTTTGGACTGGCCCGGTTGAGATCCCGGTAGTCGATGCAGACTCTAACCTTCCCATCCTTCTTCAGTACTGGAACAATGTTGGCTAACCATGTTGGATGATCCATTACCCTGAGAACGTTAGCTTTGACTTGCTTAGTGACCTCTTCCTTGATTTTCAAACTCATATCTGGCTTGATCTTTCTGAGCTTCTACTTCACTGGTAGATAGGCCAGATGAGTCAGCAATTTGTGAGCCATAATGGATGTGCTTAGACCAGTCATGTCGTCGTACGACCAGGAAAATATATCTTTATACTCTCTTAGAAACTCTGTATATTCTTTCTTCTCTGACGGTGACAAGTAAATGCTGATTCGCATTTCTTTGATGTTTTCTGCATTTCCCAGGTTGATGATTTTGGTCCCGTCCAAGTTGGACTTAGGTCTATTCTCAAAATTCTCAATTGCTTTAAAAATTTCTTCCAATATATCATTTTCCTCTGAATCTGTGTCTGTTTGTTGCATTATCTTGTTACATGTCACAGTCATTGGTTCATCAAGATAAATAATAGTAATGTTGTATAAGTAAAGTAATCAGAGAAGACAATAAGAGTAAGATTTATAAGAAAATTGAAATGCTTTGATAAATTCTATAAATTTTTTGAACATTGGAGCTCTTTCTTGCAAAAATACGAAAGGAAAATAAACTAGTAAAATAAAATAGTGCGTGGTGCTTGTTCAGCCTTGCTATCCTGAGGCATGCCGAGCTCTGGTGGTTCTGACGGTCTAGTTGTTGAGGCATGCTCCTCTGTTTACAGCCTGTATCGAAGGGCCTTCCTCCCCCTCCTCCTAAAAAATGACATATCAATCCATATCATCATCTTCCAGGAACAAGTTCCACATTGCTGCTAACGCTTCCTCTTCTGATGACCCATAGATGACTTCGACCGGTTGGAAAGTCTACTCCAGATGGGGTATCGGCTGCCCTAATGGATAGTAAGGACCGCTCCAGAGTGACGACCATTCCTTGAATTCTTTCCAGGTATACTCATACCCCAATCTGAAGGTGGTGCCGTACTTATTGAGCTTGATAGGCTTAGCGATTCCTTGAAGATTCTTTCCAAGTCCCTCGCTAGGTTCATACCCACTCCAGTTCAGTATGCTTTCAATTTTGTTGTCCCACCATTTATCTTCATCGACGGCGTTGACTCGCTCGATATGGTGGTAAGTTTCCCCACCTATCCCTCTTCTTCCTCCAATTGTTGGGATGGTCTTGCAACTGTATGTGGGATTGCTACCATCACCGTGAATAATCACCTCTTGGTGATTCCATTTAAACTTTACTACCTGATGTAGGGTTGATGCTACATCCCCAGCGGCATGAATCCAAGACCGTCCCATAAGCAAGTTGTAATATGTGGGCACGTCTATCACATAAAAATCAACATCAAACCAAGTAGGCCTCATTTGCAGACATAAGCTAATTTCCCCAATAGTGGACCTTTAAGAACCGTCGAAAGGTTTGACGTTGATGGCTCTATCCTTGATCTCATGCAGGCTCGTTCCTAATGTTCTGAGAGTTACCAATGGACAAATGTTGAGGCTGGACCCTCTATCAATCAGGATTCAAGTGATGAAATAATCCCCACACTACAAAGTGATGTGCAACACCTTGTTGTGACTCAGACCTTCTGGTAGCAACTCATTTTCATGGAAAGTGATCTTGTGACTCTCCAATACTTGCCCCACCATGTTTGTCATCTCTCCTCCAGTGATGTTGCTCGATATATATGCCTCACTCAGCACCTTTAACCGCGCATTCTTATGTGCGATGGAGCTTTGCAGCAAAGCTAGGATAAGGATCTGTGCTGGTGTTTTGTTCAATTGATAAATGACTGAGTGCTCTTTTCCTTGTACCTTCCTCCAGAGATCATCAGGCCTAGTTTCAGTGATGGTTGGCCGACCAGAGGCCTGCTTACTTGACTCAGCTAAATGTTCCAGAGTATAAACCCTACCGGTTCTTGTCATACCCTGTGTCGCAACTGCTTCTCCATATTTGGATTTTCCTTTCCTCCTTGCCTCGGCTATGTAATCCCAAGGGATGGCCTTTGTATGGAAAGGTGTTATGGCCGACATTGCTACCAGAATAGGTACCCTTACTTTGGGAGGTAACACAGCAACCTCAAATGGCATAGGTGTCTTTGGGGACCCAAACGCGACCTCAATCAGTGTTGGTGTCTTTGCAGAAGAAGGCGCTTCGAACTCTAGTGGTATGAACATATTCACCTCGACATCCCCAGAAGGATGAATCTGGACCACAATCAGATTAAGGGTGGCTGTTGGTTTCTTTGGCTCGTCACCTTTTATGATTAATCTGATCGATCCTTTGGGGTACCAGTGATCTTCTATCTTAATCATGTAAACGCCTCCACCCTTGTAGTCTAGTAGAGGGTTGTTTCGGAAATTCAGAGCAGGCTCCTTTGCCATAATGATTTTATTGTCAGTCAAAGCTTGGATCTTATCCTTCAGAGAGCGGCACTCATCAATGATATACCCCTTCATGCTGGAATGGTATGCACATATTTGTTTTTGGTTTGACCCACTAGGAGGGATTTTCGGGGGTTATGGCAGGGATAAGGGGTGACATAACCAGCAACTTTGAGTCTTTCATACAGTTGGTCGATAGGTTCGGCAATGGCGGTATACTATTTGGGTCTGCGGTCGAAATTTGGTGGGGGTCTAGGAAAGTTTTGGCGAGTGGGAGGTGATTGATAGTTGGCTTGTTGGGTGTTGTAGGCTTTGTAGACGTGTGCGGGTTGGGAGTATCTGGGTGAAGTAGGCTGATATGTGGATGGTGGAGGTAATTGGTAAGTAGGTGGTAGAGCTTGGTAAGAGGGCGAGGGTGTTTGGTAATTTGGGGTAGGTTGATATATGAGCGGAGATATTGGGTAGGTTTGGTATTTGATTGGGGATTTTGTTCTCTATGCAACCATCACGGCGCTTACGTCTCTTTTCTTGGACGTGCCACTAGACTGTAGAGCCTTGTTGGTAGCCTGCAAAGCTTCAAGGCTTGTGACCATACCACTTTTAATACCTTCCACGATCCTCTCCCCTAGTTTGATGATGTCAGAAAATTTTTGCCTTACAATCAACATCAACCTTTCGTAGTACTGTGGGTCTTGAGCTCGGACAAAAACCTGTTAATTTGTTCTTCTTCTAAAGCCGGTCTGACCCTAGTAGCTTCTGATCTCCAACGAGTAGCAACTCGTGGAATGCCTCCGTAGGTTTCTTCTTTAGGTTCTGGATGTAGAACACATCTGGCGCATTCTCCATGTTGAATCTGAACCTATCCATTAAATCAGATGCCATACTTACCCGATTTGTCCACTTCTTCGGGTCTTGGCTAATGTACCAAGATAGAGCATCTCTTTCATACTTCTTATAAAAAGCTTCATGCATATCTTTCATCCTTTCCTACTCCGACCAGCTTCTCGCAGTATGTCCTCAAATGGACTCTGGGATCCCCTATGCCATCAAACATCTCGAACTTGGGCGGTTTGTACCACTCGGGCAGTTCGACATCTGGCTGTATGCAAAGGTCTTCGTAGTTCAATCCCTTGATCCCCTTGCTTCCTTCAACACCCTGAACTCGACTAGTCAGCTTCTTGAGTTCTGCGGCCAGATTCCTGATAAGCGAGTCTTTGTCATCAGACCCAAGTGAACTTGAAATGGGTTGAGTAGAATATTGTACGGTTTCCACATAGATGGGGGTTTATGGTGAGCGTGGAGATGATCATTTGTTGAGTTCAGTGGTTCAGGGATGAGCAGTGGGGTATTGTTGGATGTGTGGCAAGTGTTACAATGGTGATGGGAAGCGGGTTGGTTTTGTGGTTTCGGGATGTTTTGTGGAGGTGTGGGATTTTGAGTGTTGGGAAAGTTGACATCTGGGGTGGTGAGTGAAAATTAAAAGCTTACCAAGTTCCGAACTTGGTCCATTTATTCTTGAAATTTCAATTACTTCTGCTCGAGTTGGGAAGCACTTTCCTTGGAATCCTGAATACCCTGAGTAACCTCTACCCGTTCGACTGAATTTTCCTTTCTGATGTTGCTCAAATCCTCCATTTTTCCCTTGTTCCTGTTTCTGATGGGACTAGGAGGAAAAGTAGGTGGAGGGCTCTTGGATCTTGTGGAGTATGATAACGATGCCAGAGTGCAGAACTAACCTTTTGGGAGGGAAATAAAACAAAAAAGGTAACAAACTAGTGAGGATTATAAGAAAAAGAAGTTGCGATATTTAAACACATAGTGCGAGAATATAAATCATGTCCTAATTTGGGAGCCTCGTTGTGCCCGAGGTAGGCCTAGCGACAAGTTGATTTGGAGAACTTATAATGCTAAATGCCTCATTTTATTGATAAAAATAAGACGAATCCCAAAATGACACTAAAATAGCAGAAGATAAAATGTCACTAATGGCTATTAGCCTTATTACATTTAAGGCAAAAGAAAAGGAATCCTAACTACTTGGTCCCAGAAGGACCTTCCCCAGACTCGGCATCTTTGGCTCCGTCGAACATCTTCACCAGCTCACAAAGTCCTAGCAGCAAGTAGGCTTTGGCCAGGTGTCGACCTTCGTTTCCCTCAGCATTCTGGCAGTCTTCGATCCTCTTGATGAATTTCCTTTCTAGCTCCACTAAACCCCGCTCCAAGTACCCCAATCACTTGTTGGCACTGACAGCCATGTATTTCCACTCTTCAATCAGCTTTTGGTTGGCATCTTGAATTTCCCATTGCTCAATTTTGCATTCCGGAATCCTCTTGCGCAATTGGTTGTACTTAACGTATGCTTCGACCTTCTCATCTATGATCCTATGTCCTCGAACAAACCCGGGTTGACCAAAACCACTATGATTATTCTCCAGCCAGCTTGGATAGTATGGCGTATAACCAGCATGGTACCTATCTGGCTCAATAGTATCTCTTCCCATGATGATTTTGTAGTGCCACATGTGTTCGGCTTGGCACTTGTAAGGGCTGTCATCGTCTTGAAATTCAGCCCGGAAGTGACTCATCTTGTCGACACTTGGTATAATCTTCTTCCTACCTACCTGCCTCATGACTCGGAGAGGGACGTAAGGATAAGTTCCTCTCAAACCGATGAGTATAAGAAATGGTTCATCCCTAGATCGAGCAATGAACTCTTCAGTAGGGAACCATTCGAACATCCATTGTACTTGGTCCTCTTTTAGATTTTCGAACAACTCTACCCATCGCTTGGCATCTTCTGGTTGAGCAAACATATTGGGCATATAGTTCATTCGCCTTCGCTGATGGAAGGCGACATGATCATCCCAATCCCTACGCTGGATCTCCTGTCGATATTCACCCTTTTGGTGGTGCTCCATAAGCCAGAGTTGGAGTAACAAGTTGCAACCCTCGAAGTGCTTGGCTCCCTGCTAACACTTTTCTAGGGCTCGATATATCTCTGCAATAATCATGGGCACTATGCTAAATGGCTGCCCGCCAATTCTCTCCATTAAAGTATTGGTCACCATGGCTAGTCTGGTATGGATCCTAGCCTTCTTCGTAGAAAATATTATCATCCCCAAGAAGCATAACATAAAGACAAAGACCCTTTGCTGAATATGCCCCAATGATATGAGGGCGAACTCCTCAGGGTAAGTACGATAAGATTTCCTGTGACCGTATCTTTCATACAAATATTCAAAGGGAATGTACGACTCCTTCAGGCAAGTTAAATCCAGATTCTTCTTTAGACCCATCATCTTGAGAAAACCTCGACCCTTGCAGTTTTCTGGCATTAGCAGACCCGGAGTTTCCCATGGTATACCAGCTAGTCATCCTATTTTCTCTAGCAGGGGTGTCATCTCAACCTCTTCGTAGTGAACCACAGACCTATCGCAATCCCAGAATAGAGTAGCATCATCAATAATTTTGTTATTGGGTTGAATTTCTAGGAGAGAAGGTAGGTTTCCTAGATATTTCCTGACAAGAGCTTGATCGCTGGAATGAAGATCTCCCCACCAATTTAGCAATTTGGGGTGGATGTTGGTGACCAAGCCGAATCTGGGGACTTCATGCTTCATTTCTGCAAGACAAAAGTGTTAGACCCTTACCCTTACCAGACTCGACTATTCATATCAACAATTAGCATAACAAGCATTTAGTTCTCCAATGAATGCACAAAACGCGACAAGGTCCATTTGGGTTTCAGGGAAACCGAGTGGACTTTGGACAAGGCTATCTTAAAGAGTCATTATTCGGACAACATAACTGACTCGTCTAGGTTTGACCATGATGCATGCATAATTTGAGAGAAATGGTTTCTATGGGGTTTTAGACTGGTACCCTTGAGCGGACAACTCAATAGGGAAATGCACGGAACCGTCGACTACATCGTTGATCGACTGGTTTTACCACAAATATGCCTTTGCCAAATTTAGGGGGTAATGATATCGGAAGGGCACAACCACTCATTATAAGCGTTGTTACGGTATTTTGTTTGGCACGAGTGGAATATGATGTTAAATATGCAGTTACAAGAATTAAACAAGTTTCATGTATTTGCACGTTCATAAAGTAATAATTACAATAATTTCTCATATATACAACAATATTAAAGGAAAGAAGTAAAAGAAAGCATTAAGAGAAATAAATAAAATAAACATAGAGCCAAGTCAGTTTCGTAGTAGAAGAACAGATAAAGACAATAAACAAATTCAATAAAGAAATAGTAAAGTCACATGTAATATGAAATGGTAAAAGCCTAAAGAAGTCCCCAGTAGAGTCGCCATGCTGTCGATGCCCCCTTTTCCTCGTGAAATCGGGTTTATTACATTTGGGCGAACAACTCTTTTCCTTTTGGGAATTGGGTTTGCAATTTTGAAGAGTCGCCACATAATGATTAAGTGCATTAGGATAGTAAGAAAATATTTGATTTAGAAAACCGGAGATTAGGTAAGGGCTTGAAATTATCTCGAGGGGAAGGTGTTAGGCACCCTTCAAGATCCAGTAGTGTGGTTCCCGAGCATGCTTCAATTATGACTTTAAATACAAACAACAAGTAAACAAGCAAGAATTATAAATACTAGATAGCTTTCATATAATGGTTGAAAACAACAGATTTTGGGAATAAAATAGTACTGAAAATTATACAAGTAAAAGGGAGGTTTTTTTTTTACATAATTGATGCAAGTAATTGAAGTAAAAGAGGTTAAAGAAAATGAAAATTTAAACAGCCTTTAAAATTCTAGAAAAAGTAAACAAATAAAGGGAAGGGGGATTTTAGGTTTACAAATAACATTGATCACCCCATACAACACCTGGTAACCGTTTATACACGTGGTGTTATCGCGTGGTCATCATATCCATGTCTACCCTTACCCACCCCGTTAAGGTATTAAATCGCGGAATGGTCTTGTTACTTATTGCATGCTATTACCCGTCCCAATTCTATCAGCCCCGGATGTATTAGGGACTACTAGTCCTAAAGGGGAGGAAGAATTAGCTTTTAGAGTTTAAAAGGATAAAAGTCTAAGGAGACTGTCAAAATATATATGACAAGTATGGGGAAGCACATAAACAAATAAGGCTCAAGAAAACCTCCTTAAAACAAAAAAAACATATAGTTTTAGCATGTCTTTTAGATACTAATTAGGTCTTAATTAAAGTTAAAACGTTAAGGCAGGCTGATTTATCACATATTTTCAGATAAGAAGTCTGAATTAGACCTGCCTGCTGGTTGTAATTACCAAAGAATGGTGCAGTTAATTAATTACCTAATGGCTTGCCCATGTGAAACCTATAGGCATGACATCTAATAATGCAGGAGTACTCTAATTTTAAAGAAGACATGCTGATTATGGAAAACACAAGCTCTGCAGGTATTGAGGCCTGATATTTACTAATTTTAAACTTAGGCAGAATATGCGATTCAGATTTAGATTAGTTGGTTACTTTTAAAGGCATGCTTTCTAAGTGTTATTGATTTTGCAACGTTTATAGAAATGCAGGAGTCCTATAGGCATGGTATCAAAAAGGCAATTTGTTATTTAAACTTATAAACTATTTGCCTTGTGATATATGTTTATACGGAAATTAAGGGATCCTATGAACATGTTCTCTATATGAGATGCAGAAAATGCAGAATCCAATTGACATATTCTCTATATGAAATGCAGAAATGCAGGAACTATTGATAATAACACCTATAAGCACGTTATCTACCCTTTGCATACATGAGTGACCCTACCCTTTTCACTATAGCCCCATAAGTTATTACAAATTATTATAGACCAGAATGAATCAAGAAAAAGTAAAATTACATCAGAAATCAAATTACAACCAAGGAGCCTAATTCAGAATCTAGATCTAAAATATGAGATGAACAAACTACGAAGATAAGAATTTACAAAGCCTTTCTCTCGTTTGGGGTATGTCAAAGTTCCCTAAGAGTCTTAGGTGGACTACGGGCAGTGCTTACACCCCAAATATATTACAGAATTAAGTATTGTGCAGTGTGGCAGGGCCAACCATTAAATGTCCAAGTTCAGAGGGAACTCAGGGTCCCAAAGCAAGGCTCATAGGTGGGGGGTAGAACTTAGAATCTAAGAGAGGTTGCAAGTGCAAAGAGGGGATTTAGGGAAGGCCATGGTAGGTTGGTGGTCATACCCAGAAATTAGGACTGCTGGCACACCCCTAACCAACCTGTTAGCCATATTGTTTGGAAGTTAGGATCCATTAAGGATCAGGTCCAGACATGAGCAGCAATTTGGATATTGCCATGCCTGAACCTTAACTCAAACACATAGCTGGGAGTAAGGGTATGTGGGAATTCACAACAGCATCAGATGTAAAGAGAACAGAATATTCAATACTGAACATGAATAGAAAAGTAGACAAGATTATAGAAATTGTAAAGTAAATACATAGGGATGAGGTTGAAAAAACAAAATTAGGACATACCAGTTTCAGGAAATAAGAAGAGAAAAAGCAGTAGTAAAGCCCAAATTACAAGAAAATAGCCAGAAGTCGGATGAGAATGTGAGAGTGTAAGTAATTGAGAGTGTAAGTGTTGAACTCAAGGTGTCTTAAAGAGTATTGAATTGGAAGTGTCAAAATGCAGAAGGGTCGTCCCCTTTTATAGTGCTGCAAGCAAGTAAGAAAAGGTAAGAAAGTAGTTTTGCAATCAATTACAAAAGGTTTCCCTTTTATTAAGGGATTTTGATTCCAAACGGGCAAAATAATTAAGGAAAGAGTTGATCAAAATCTTTTCCAAAGAAGCACAATAGGGGCAAATACACAAAGGCCTATTTAAGGAAAGAATTTGATAGTTACACGGTTTGTTCAAATAAAGGGAAGGCAATCAATCAACAACCAGTAAAATCAGAAATTGAGTTTTTGGTATGAATGAATCCAACCAAAAAAGGTGAAGAAAGATTTAATTAAAGAAAATAAGTAACAATCAATCAAATCTTATGAAAAGGAATTATGAATCAATCACAAATTGGCGAAACCTTTTTTTGAAGGAAGAATTCCTCACATATAAAACATATAGACACGTCAACATGATAGAATTGTCATGTTAATTTAAAAAGACTAGTATAGAAAAGTTTAGAGTTATAACAAAGAGGTTCAAGTTCAGTTTATAGACTCAGAATGAGTCTTAGAGTCCAGGGTTCCAAAGTAGAACCCTAGTCCAAACACAAGATCAAACTAGCCAAAAATCCTAAATCCTAGGGTTTTGCAAGTCGAATCAGATGCAGAATTGAGAAGACAAATAACTGAACATGCTCAGAGGTCTCTTTCAAAGACTCGTGAGGAAACAAATAGGTAAAATAGCAGGTTTGAAACAAATAGATTGAAAAGCTGACATAAAGAACATGTTTTAAGAGAAGCTCGAAACTTAAGCTAGTTCAGAAGAGAAAAATGGTGATATAAACTTAAGAAACAGTAGATGAAATATGTTTAGAAAGAACTCGAACAAAGTCTAGTAAAGCAAACAAAACTTAAGAACTCAGCAGGAAACACATACAGTAGAAGAATACTGAAAAGTATAGCAAAGAACATATAGGAAAACATAACAAAGATTGACATACAAGCCTAGTCTAGAGGCACAGTGAAATACAAAGTACATAAGAGTCATGTACAGTAAAAAGAAAGTAGAAGAACAACACATGCGTGGTAAAACTTAGCATAGGCAAACACACGTAAAGAAAAGAAAAGGAAGAATCAGAAAGACGTTTTGAAAATCCTTTTAGAAACCCTAAATCGAAAGGAAGCAACTTTTGAAAGAAAAGATTGAGGGAAACATTTTACAAATTCAGTAGAACACAGATATAGCATAAATCTAAGAAAACAAATAGAGAAAAACCTCGAATAGCTTAGGGTTTCGGAGAAACCCTAGAAATGAGAAAGGCTTGGAAGAAAGTTTGATCTTGAGTCGGATGAGTTAGAATCAAGCTCCTAATGCTTTGGATACACCGGAGCAAGGCCGGAGAGGCCTCAAAACCACGGATCATTGAAGTCAGACATCAAAACTTTGAACACCCAAGGCTTAAGGTGGAGGGGAGGTGAGTATAGGCCATCCATGGCCAAAGAAGCCATGGATTCCGGTGAAAGTGCGGTTGAAAGGGGTAGAAGATGGCTAGGGTTCCGAAGAACCTTCGAGAGTGTTTTGATAGAAGAGAGTATTCAAAGGCGGCGGACCAAATGTAATGAGGGGATTGGGTTAGGGTAGGGGAATTAAAAAGGCAAGGAGCGATCTTGGCCGTTGATCAAAATGATCAACGACCTAGATTAAAAGAAGGGGACGGGCAGGTTTACCAATTGGGTTGGGGGGTCGAGTTAAAATGGAATTGGGCTGGTCCAATCAGGGGTTAAGGTTGGGTCAATTAGAGGGTCAATTTTGGCTATAATTGAAATGTAAATGGGGCTGTAATTGAAACGAATTTGGGCTGGATATTAAGTAGCCAGTTTTTCCCTTTTGTTTTATAAAGAAAGTAAAAACGATTTTGATATTAAATTAAAAGTACTGAATCAACAAATAATATATAAATATTAATTTAAAAATATTGAAACAAATTTTATAATTATAAAATGCTATTAAATCTTAAAGTAGGCTAAAATTACAATTATATATAATTTAGTCTTTTAAATACCAAATAAATTTATAAAAATATAAAAAAAGTACCTTAACTATATTTTGGTATAAATATGAAAATATTATAAAATATCCACCAAAATTGATAATTTTGGGAATAATTATTGATTTTGTACTGCTAAAATGGATAATAAATTAATTTTAAAAATTAGAAAATATACCAAAACACTTGGGCAAGCTTATATATGCATAGATATTATTTTGAAATTATTTTGTACGTAAAAAAAATACATTAAAAAAAATTGGGTATCAACAACCATACAACATGAGGAAAATGTATATCCATGCATGTATGTCATATATGCATGCCAATGTCAGTGCATGCCAATATCTTGTATCTCATAAATGAATCATGTATGAACACTCTCAGAGTACTCAAACTTACTTTATCACATCTTCCACTCATCATGATCAACCACGCGGTACTGTATATGGCCCAAACGGCCCAGGGAAGATCCATCTCGAGATATATACATCACTGACTATAAGTCACCCAGTACCAAGGAAACGGGCCAATCCAGCTTCATGGAGAAGATCCATCTCCATACCAAGAGAAGATTCATCCCTGAATGTAATCAAGTACTTCAGACAAATCCATGTCCAGAGAAATCCATCCCTCAATAATATCATCCGCGCTCACTGGGGGTGTGTAAACTCTGAAAAGGCTCCTTCAGCCCAAGCGTTATAATAAGCTAACAAAGGCATAATTAATAATATGCTGCAGCGTGCAACCCTATCCCATAACTATCACTAATATTCAGGCTCTCGGCCTCACTCAGTCATCAATCTCTCAATCGCACCACAGGCTCACATTGTCTTGAAAATTGACCCGAAATAATGATATGATGTATCAATAAGTAACAATTAAGACTCAGATATGATATGAATACATGAATGTGATTGAGTACAAAATATCAATGAATTCAATGAGATGGCAACAAGAAACAACCACTATGGGTACCAACATAATCAGCATAAAGCCTAAACATGATATCTAGTACGATGGTGAAAACACAAATATCAATAAAATAGGGCCACTATTCAGTGCCCTGGAAACAACAGAGTCACAACTCACAGGGTTCACGCCCACATGCCCGTCACCTAGCATGTACGCCACCTCAACACCAATCACATAGCACATAATTTGTGGTTTTATGCCCTTAGCACTAAGTTTAGAAGAGTTACTTATCTTAAACAAGCCAATTCCGACACCGAGCAAGCCAAGCGATGCTCCAAGAATCCCATCACGCGCGTTACAACCTTCGTGTGGATCAAAACTAATAAAAAACAACTTAAATACTTCAAACAATGCTAAAGGAATCAATCCCGATCGAAAAAGGTCGAATCTTTAATCAAAAGCCCAAAATCGACCAAAAAGCCCAACCTAGGCCCGCACCTCGGAACTTGACAAAACTCACAAAATCCGTCAATCCACTCGGTTACGAGTTCAACCATACTAGTTTCACTCAAATCTGACTCTGAATCAGTGTTCAAAATTTAAAAATTCATATTATGAAACTTTAGGGCAAAACCCCCAATTTCTTCTTTAAAATTCATCAACCAAAGACAAAAATCGAAGATAGATTCATGAAATATAACCAAAACCGAGTAGATAACACTTATCACAATTCATATGCTGAAAAACGGCTAGAAAAATTGCAAAATTCCTATCTCTCCAACTCAAAATATGTTAAATATACAAAACCCTCGTTTTAATACGGTAAGGCTAGCTCGATTTATGTTATATGGGTAACAATACCGGTGCTATTGTCCCCCTAATTTGTACTTTTCCTATTTATTGTATTTTTATTTTATGTTATTAATAAAATACTAGTCCTAGGCACTTGCCTAGTGGATTGCCAAGAAAAATACATTGTTCTTCCTCATTTCTTGTGCAAAAAGATCTCGAAACTCATTTTTGATACCTCCAATAGATTTTTGTGAAATTCTACTCAGGTTAGGCTCTTGATTCACTCCATTTGACCTTATATTGAAGGAGATATGTTCGTTTAAATATTTAAAAATAGTGCAGATTTTTAAATACGCAGCAGTGGCAATTTTGTAATTAATCTGAAAAAAATCTGGCAACCAATTCTTAGTAAAGTGACCATAAAATCTTTATACGATGTCCAAATTTAACTATTCTTTTTGCTATGGCTGCGTAATATGATATAGAGCTAATACATCAATAAACACAGAAATCGAAGCTCATTTTTTCAATATGGTATCATTTATGCTTGAATAAACGACGTCGAAACATAAGACAAACGAGCGCAACACAACCCAAACCTATCCGAAACTCACTTAAGCCCCTCGAGACCCCGTCTTAACATACTAAAAAGTTCCATATCGTAATATGGACCTACTCGAGGCCTCAGAATATACATAACAATACAGAGCGAAGTGCAAATACTTAAAACGACCAGTCGGGTCATCACATAATCTTATATTACTTTTGGTATTTAACTCGAATTACACAATAACTTTTAAAATATGTGTGCATACTTAGAATAACTATCTATTTGTTTCCTAGATGGATGATGTCTCTTCTTTTTGGGCCAATCTCTTACCGATTTTACTTATCACTACTCACCCTTATAGGATTGAGTGTGTTATTTGCCCTTGTCTGTGCTTCATATGATTTTTTTCTTAATTATTGATGTTTAACTTTGGTAACCTAGTAATCAATCACTATTCTCGTAAGGAGATATGTTCTTTCATGGATCCATCTTCTTGGAGAGAAATGTCCTCCATTCACTTTGATACTTACCTCGCATATAGGTTTTTCGGGTACTAATCATTGGTCTAGATTTATCACGGCATTGTCAATATCTTTTTAAACGTGCTTTTCACTCTCTTTTAATCCTTCCATGATATTTATGACTTTCTCGATTCAATATTTTGTAGATAAACCCCTTCCCGATTCATTACACATATCTCTTAGTACTATTGGTTAGTCATGATCTCATCTAGTGACTTATTTTCTTCTAGTTTTCTTTCTCTTTAGGATAAACTTTCTTATTTTATCATCTAGCTCCTGTAATACCTAACACCTGACAACTTATTTGAATTGGCTCACTCATCATGGGCTCTTTGGTTTTTATTGTATCCGAACTTTACAACAATTCAAAATTACTAATTTTATGTCTAAGCATCATGTTACACCCAATTTATTTTTGCACACTTTGCAAGAAAATCACCTAGATATTATTTCTTTTAATGTTCTATTCCATTTTGAGTCACATTTAGCCGAACTTGAGAAAGTGACGCTCTCTAAAAAAGCCTTATGCCAACCCTCAAAATCTACGTTACATTAGTACAACTATTTGTGTGCACCATAGAAGAATATATATTTTATGTAATCTTTTGTTAATATCATATATTTACGAAATTTCTTGGGGCAACCTGAAGTTAAACTTCTAGCCCAAAGGTTAAGTTATCTGATATATTTCCTCTTATGGATTGGCTTTTCTGAATATTTCAGTGATATTATGGCACCTTAGCTAGGCTAAACCTCTATTTCATTAAAATATATAAATATCATATATATTTGTAATGTATATTCTTGTGTGCTATAAATTCTGGGCTTGTCTCTTTGATATGTGATTATTCTCAAGCTCAACCTTAGGTCACATCAAACACTGCTGAACACGATCAATAGTTGAAGTTCAAGTCACATTATCACATATATCTGAATATTTCATAATTATGCTAGCTTCAAAATATATCAATATTACTCTAAAAACTCTAGGGCCTTAAGTCAACCTATCACACTTATATCATATTGGAAGTATATTGTTCGCTTCATCCATTATCTGCAGAATTTATTCTCTCTATGATATAAGTTTGACTTCTAGAGTTTTGTGATTTTTTTGTTTCTCTTAAGAAAGCGTCTTCTAGTATATGTATCCATTCTCTTCTAACTGCTCTTGTTCTTTGGTACTTATGATCAGACATTGTATCTTTAAAGAGCCTGATGTTGTCTTCTATATAGGTTCGCCTCAGTGAAGATTCATTATCTCGTCTTTGGAATCTTGAAATCATGTCTTTTTGTACTTCTTAACCTGTAGCACACCATACGTGCACTTCAAAAGATCTATACATTGTATTACTATATGTTTCAATATATACGATAAACTATCAGTTTATTCTTATCGACTTCATCACCCATAGGGCATCCTTTGGTAGGTAATAATAGGCTAAAAACCCATATTTTAGTTGTAGTTTGAACTCTAATTACTATATTTTACTTGTGTTTGAGCCTAAATATTACTATATTGCATTTATTATATGTTTTATGCCTTTCGGGAAGTGATTCTGAGCTATTAAGATAATTTGCATCTAATTTGAACAAGTTGAAGCTTTGAAGTCTGAGTAAAAACTCAAAAAATTAAGTTGGAATCATGTTTGAGGGTCGAGGACCAAGTCTGGATATCAAAAAGTGAGAAAAACATTACTTTGAGAAAATTCATTATGGCAACGTGGGGCTTAGGGAGCTAGTGTTTGATTCCTGCAGAATGAAAAAAAATCAACTCTCTAAAGATCCTCACTAATGTGGTACGTGGGGCAGTGCATTGAACGCTGTGTCAGTGTACTCTCACGGTTCAAATTGTCCCACTTCGGCTTGAAAAGGGTAGTTTTGTCCGAGACCATTCTATATGGTATAATACACCAAAAATAACATTTTTAGAGGAATTTAGACCTTGGAAGCTTTACTGTCCCTTATATGGAAATAATCAATCTGTCCAAACTTGATTTTCTTTCCTTAGTTGAAACCTTTTAGTACCTGTTAAACAGTGATACCTTAATTAAAGGGAATCACTTGTGTTAATTGATTATGACGTGTGATTGTTTCCATATTTATGTCAAGACTTTACTTATTACCTTACTTATCACTCGTTTTCAAAATCTATAAATACCCACTTCCTCTTATTCAAGACACGAACAACATGAGTTCAAAACACACACTCACACTTAAAATTCTCTCTTTCTTTACTGCTATTTGTGCTATTGCTTTGGCTAGCCAGCTGAACGCCAAGGCTAGATTGTTGAGTCTTGCTTACTTTCCCTTACTGCACTTTACTTCTCTACTAGTATGTCCTAGGTAATTTTTTCAAGCCTCAACAACAACATGCTTTATTTAGTTGCTTCAGTTTTCTCATTCTTGTTTACTTCTGCTTATGTTTTGCAGTCTTTTTACCTTACTAGCATGCTAAAACATGTTACCTTGCGCTTTTTGATTAATGTTTCCCTATGTATGTACTCTATAAGTCGCTTGTTATGTGATTTGCTGACTTATGAATTCCAAACCCCATATCCGCTCTATGGGTTTTAGTTCCTTTGGTTGGTTTGTGTCAATGCCAGCACCAGCTACTGTTGTACATGATCAAACCTGCCCTTTTCCATGGTCATATGCTTTATACAATGTATTCCCAAAACCCCTCGACCCTTTGAGTGATTTGATCTACTACTACTATTTTCAAATCACCCTTTAATACTTACTATTTCCAACTCAGTTTTAATCAATTTATGTCTCGCTCTTCCACTATATTCTTAGAACCTAGGTTATGCCCCTATTGTGTGAGCCTTTCCTTGGGATCCTTGAGAACCCCCTGAACTTGGACACATAAGGGCTGGTCCTTCCACTGCACTCTTTCTTGTCTAGTTATGCAAACCTGGGTGTAAGCACTGCTCGGGGTCCCTTGAGACCCTTAGGGAACTTTGACACACCTAGGTATGAGAAAGGCTTTGAATACCACGGGCATCTGAAGTGATTAATTTTATAACTCAGATAGGAAGTCAAGATCATGCTTCTTTTGGTTGTCATTTCTTATTTCTGCACTCTTTTTGTAATTTCAATATCTAGTCTGTAATAATTTGTAACAAACATTGGTGTTTGGCTAGTAAAAAGAGATGGGGCATTATGCATGTTTTAAAGGTAGATATCTTGCCTATAGAATCTGTTCTACATGATTTACGTCCACACTTAGATATCCTGCCTATAGGATATGTTTAATGAGTTCTGCATATTCTACTTCCACACTTAGACATCATGCATATAGGATATAATGGCTATAATCAGACATCATGCTCACAAAGTTAAAATCAACTTCTAAATTAGATGTCATGCCTGTAAGGTTAATATCAATCTTTTTATAGAGATCATGCCTATAGGAATTTTGCTATGATCAAATAAATCCTGCCTACTCCATTTCAGTTTCTAAATTAGATACCATGCCTATAGGACCAAAATTAGTCTTGAATACTTAGATACAATGTTTGTTGGAATTAAAATCAGTTATAATAGAAATCATGCATATAGGATCTAAAATCAGTTTAGCTATAAATCAGTTTGACTCGTACTATTCTGAATCGGTTTAAACAGCCTACTCCTTTATCAATACGGTTTTGGAAAGCATGCCTATAGGATCCAAATCGCTCGTTTAGAACTGTTCACAGCTTTATTGCATTCCTCATCAGTAATAGATATCATGCTCCTAGGACATCACTATTAAGCCTAGGCAAGCCTTAGGTAATAATAATGATAAAATGGAATCCGCCCTTATCTAATTAGCAACTGTTGCAACCAGCAGGCAAGCCTGATTTGGACCTTTTATCTGAGTTGTATAATAAATTTGGTTCTAACTCAAATGCCCTATATTAGGATTTTAAAATTTCAAACTTTAACTGTGCTTGAGTCGTGCTATTTATATGTATTATTTGCAGAGGATTATATGAGCGTCTAACTGCATGTATGTTTCCCTTTTTAAATGAAGTACTACGTGTTTTATATGTCGACTTAGCCTTTTGCCTTTAAACCTAAGAGTTAGCCTAAATCCTCCCTATTATAGGACTAGTATTTGGGACTAATAGGAGTAGGACGGGTAATAGCACGCAATAGATTTCGAGACCAATCCACACTTTAAATACCTTTACGAGGTGGGAAGGGTAGATATGGATATGATAACCGGTGCGCTAATACTACATGTAGGCCCTCTTTTGAGTAGTGATTACCGGGTATTGCATTGATGTGATCCGTATTACAAATAAACCTAGGTTGCTTAGTTATAACTCTTTCAAAACTTTATTTTATTCTATCATTTCCAAACACTTGTGTATTTAAAATCCCTTCTTATTTGAGCCTTGTTTGTTTACTTGTTAATTGCACAAACTCACAAAGAACTATATGGCTAGGAACACACTAGTGAATCCTGAGGGGTGCCTAACACCTTCCACTTAGGATAATTTCAAACCCTTACCTTATATCTGGTTATCAAATGTAGTTGTAATTGAACCCCATAGGTGCCCTAACGCACCTTAAATTGTTAGGTGGCGACTCTTCAAAATTGCAAAACCGCTTTCTCAAAAAGAAAGAGTTATCCCAACCGAATGTCATAAACCTGATTTTCGCGAAGGAAAAAGGGGTGCGACAGCATGACAACTCTGCTGGGGACTTCATTCGGCTTTTACCATTTCAGATTATTCTTTTGAATTTGTACCTCTCCCAGTGTGCAATTATCTATTCAATTTCTTTAAGCATTTCATTTCTTCTTTAAAAGCTAGACTGACATATCTTCCTTGTTTTCTTTTCTTTATTGCTTTACATTTATGAAACTACTGTATTTTTTGCTTTCTTAATGTGAAAATACATGTCAACATAATTTTAATTATTGCATGATCATGCTCAACATCATACTCCACTCGGGTCAAAATAAATACTATAGCAACACTTATAATGAGTGGTTGCGCACTTCCTATATCATTACCCCTAAATTCGGAAAGGCATATTTGTGGTAAAACTAGTCGATCGGTGGTGCAGTCGACAGTTCCGAGCCTTCCCCCTTGAATTGTCCCGCTCAAGGGTACCAGTCTTAAACCCCATAGAAACCTCACTCTATTCAAATTGTACATGTATCATACTCAGACCTATCCGGGTCAGTTATTTCGTCCACATAATGATCCTTTGAGATAGCCTTGTCCAAAGTCCACTGGGTTTCCCTAAACCAAAACGGACATCATCACGTTCTGTGCATTTATTTAGAGAACTAGATGCTTCATGCTAATCATTGATATTAAATAGTCGAGTCTGGTGGAGGAGGGTCTAGTCTTATTTGCCTTGCCCAAATACGAGTCACAAAGTCCCCAAATTCGGCATGGTCACCAACATCCACCAAAGGTTGCTAAGCTAGTGTAAAGATTTACACTCTACTGATCAGAATCTCGTCAGAAAATATCTAGGAAATCTACCATCTCTTCTGGAAATCCAACCCAATAACATAATCGTACAAGTTGCCATATTGTTTCGGGATTGTAAAAGAGTCGTATTCCACTTTGGGCATACTGAAATAACAACTTTGCTGGAGGAGATAGGAGGACTGACTGGCCTAGTATGGGAAACTCCGAGCTTGCTAATGCCTGAGAATCGCAAAGGTAGAAGCTTTCTTAAAATGATGGGTTTGAAGAAGAATCTGGAATTGACATGCTTGAAAGATTCATACATCCCTTTTGAATACATGTACAGAAGGTACAATCACAACAAATATTATCGCACCTACTCTGGCGACTTTGCCATCATATCTTTGGGACACGTCCACCACATGATTTTCATCTTCATATTTTGCTTCCTGGGTCTGATTTTATTTCAAATAAAGAAATGTAGAAATCATACTAGGTTGGCTGTGGTAACAAAAACCCTAATGGAGGGGATTAGTGGGCAGGCATTCAGCATTATACCTATGATTATTGCAGACATATACCGAGCCTTAGAGAAGTGTCAACGAGGAGCAAAACACTTCGAATGCTGCAATATACTGCTTCAACTTTGGCTTATAGAGCATCTCCAAAGGGAAAATATCGACAAGAAATTCAGCGTAGGGATTGGGATTATCATATAGCTTTCCATCATCCAAAGCGAATGAATTACATCCCCGACATGTTCGCTCAGCCTGAGGATACTAAAGGATGGATTGAGTTATTTGAAAATCTCACCAAGGAACAAGTTTAGTGGATGTTTGAATGGGTTTCCGATAGAGGAGTTTATCGCCTGATCCAGAGATCTACCTTTCCTGATACTAATTGGTCTCAGGGGAACCTACCCTTCCATCCCTTTGTGAGTTATGAGACAAGCTGGTAGGAAGCAGGTCATACCCAGAGTCGACAAGATGAGCCACTTTAAAGCCAGCTTCCAAGGCAATGATAGTACTTACAAGTGCCAAACCGAACATATGTGGCATAGCAAGATCGTGATAGAAAGAGACACCATAGAGCGAGACAGATACCACACCAATTGTAGTCTTTTCTATTCAGGTTAGTTGGAAGACAATCATGATAGTTTGGGCCAGTCAGGGTTTTTTTGAGGCCACAGGATTATAGATGAAAAGGCTGAAGCGCAAGTCAAGTACTACTAGTTGCGCAAAAGGATCCGCGAGTGTGAAAGTGAACATCATAAAATACAAGAGTCAAACCAAAAGTTGATCGAGGAATGGAAAGATATGGCTACCAACGCCAACAAGAGACTGGGATACTTGGAGAGAGGCATAATGCAACTGGAAGGAAAGTTTCTCAAAAGGGTTGAAGATTTTCAAGAGGCTAAAGGGGCTAAAGGTAGATATTTAGCCAGAGCATATCGGTTGCTGGGACTTTGCGAGTTGGGGAAGCTTTTCGAAGGAGCCAAGGGTGTCGAATCTGGGGAAGGTTCTTATGGGACCAAATAGGTAGGAATTTATCTTCTTTGCTCAAAATGTAACAAGGACAATGGCCATTAGTGACTTTTATTTCTTGTTTATTTAATGTCGATATGGGATTCCTCTTATCTTTATCAAGAAATGAGACATTTAGCATTCCAAGTTCTCTAAATCAACTTTTCATTGTTGATACCCAATTTTTCCCTATGTATTTTATATGTACTCAAAATATTCTCAAAATAGTATGTACATGCATATATAGGCATACCCAAGAGTTTTGGTATTTTTCCTTATTTTTAAAGATTTTTCAAAATCAATTTGTTGTCTATTTTAATAGTACAAAATTCAATAATTATTCCCAGACTATAATTTTTGGTGAATAATTTTTTTTTATTCTCATATTTACACCAAGTTATAATTAAGGTGATTTTTGCATATTTTTATAAAATTTATTTGGTATTTTAAAAGCTAAATTGCTATAGTTGCAATTATAGCATATTTTTCGATTAATAGTATTTTATAATTACAACATCGCTCCCAATATTTTTTAATTAACATTTATATTTATTAATCAATTTAGTACTTTTAATTGGTTTTAAAATTTATTTTAACTATTTTTATTAAAATAAAAGGGAAGAAATGGTTGTTTAACATTTAGCTTCATCCATTTCAATTATAACCCCTTGTCATTTCAATTTTAACCACAAATTGAACTCCCAATTTCAACCCCAAATCCCTGACCCAATCTTCAAATCACCCGAACCATACCCAATTAATTGACCCGGTCCAGCCTTGATTTAATCCGAGCCATTGATCAAGTGAGATCAACGGCCCAGGTATTATTTCCAAAATTAAATGTAACAAAGCCCCCCAAACCCCTTATTTCAGAGACGCTCTCTCTCTCTCTCTCTCTCTCTCTCTCTCTCTCTCTCTCTCTCTTGCTCTCCCTTCTATCTAGAACCTTCTGGTTCTCTCCTTCGTCTCCGATGAATCGACCGCCTCTCCGACCACCTCCAGCCTCACTTCTCACGACCACCAGCCGCCGCCAAACCTTGTCTAGTTGATTCCCTCCATTTTTGAAACTCCAGAAGCCTCCACCATACAAGATGGTCATCGGAAGCTCTGCCTGGTTTGTCTCCGACCTTTCTCCGATGGTTTATAGTTCGATGGTGCTGCGAGCATCATTATTAACGTGTTTCACAGCCAGGTTCCTTACCTCTCACTAGTTTATTACAAAATCCTAATTTTCTTAAAAACCTTATCTATTAAACAATTTTTTTTAACTTATTCTTTTGTGTGTTACACTACTTCTCTACTAGATCTTTTCGATTGTTCAAGTTTTCAGCGTTTTGTTCTTCTTTTAAAATTAGGGTTTCCTCAACCCTTTCGAAGTCACTATATCTTCTGATTTTTTTTGTATTATGTGTTTATGTTTTTGTTATGTGATTGTTGGTGTGATCTTCTGGTTACTCTCCGAGTTTCATGCTTTAATTTTGCTATTAGGGTTCCAGCCTTCTATTGATTTTGTGATTTCTTGCTTAGGGTTCTCTAATTTTCATGCCTATTATGTTTATAGGTCTAATTGTTCATCGTTCACCAAATATTCTGCTGATTTTGTACATCTCTTCGAATCCCTGAATTTGTATATGTTTTCCTTAGAAGTTTTACACTGATTTTTGAATCACTTCCTTATTTGTGAAATGCTCTCCTTACTTAGTACTCATTCCCTGTGATTTTCAATTTCATCCGTGATTCTTTGAAGTAAATTGTTGTGCACAATATGTTGTCCTTATACTTTCCTTACTTGAAATATTATGCGTACTTTTACTACTCTTATTATGGAAATACCAGTCTTGCAAATAATAATTTTCCTTATTTGATACAATTTGTACCCGTTTGAACTAGGACTCCTTAATTGAAGGGAGTCCGAGGATTTAATTGATTCTAATTAGTATTATTTCCGTAACTGTGATCAGTCTATACATGTTACCTTATTTTCCACTTGTTTTCAAAACTATAAGTACCCTCATTCTCTTTTGCATTACACACTGATACATTGCACATCACACACACAAACAAGAAAGTTAATTTCTCTGAACTCTCTCTTACACACATAATCATACTCAGTGTTCTCTCTTGTTTTCCATACATCCCCTCCCACTTTCATGTTGATTACTGATTACTCAGTCAGCTGAAAGCCAAGACTGATTGATCTTTGGGGGCTGCTCCATTGTTCTACTACTCTATACATTGTTGATTGTTTGGTCTGCATACTACTGCTCACTTCCCTCCACACTACTGCTTTACACTGATCCTTGGCTGGTATGCCCTCTATTTGATTTGAAGCATCCAAGACAATACGCTTTTATACATGCTACACTTTATTTTGTTTCTTCTATGCTTTTACTTATGGTTATGTTGTTCTTCTTACAACTAGCTTTACCCTATGTGACTATCCTCCTATTAATCCAGCATGCCTACTGGTTTGCTTAATGCATGTTCTCTCCTACTCCCTAGCCCCAGTACATTCTCAGCATGTGATCATGAGCCCTTTTGGTTGAAACCACTTGACTTTCTAAGTTTTGAAATGCTTTCCTTTGGTATTTAGGTGCAACTATGTTGTTACATGTGAACTATTTATGCCATTTCCCTTTTCCCTGTTTGTGTTTACTGCCTGGAACTATATGATGTATTCTGTTTCTGAGTTTGTCAAAACTGTCCCATTTTTTTTCTTTCAAAACTGTCTCTGCATGTACCATTTATAATACTTTCTTTCAACTCAATTTCTTTAAAGAAAATTCTATCACACTCTCACTACTCCTAGAGTTTAGGTTCTACCCCCTTCGTGTAAGCATTGCCTTAGGCACCTTTGAGTACCCATTGAACTTTGATGTACATAGCTGGTAATTCCACACTGCACTTGTTCAACATTTTGGTAATGTTTGGGTGCTGGTATTGGCCAAGGACCCCCATTGGGCCCTTAGGGAGCTTTGCCGCAGCCAAACCATGGTCAAGGCTGTGAAACTCGTTAGAAGTGAGGTTGGAAGATCGGGCCTGGTTGAAGGGTCCCTATAGCGTAGCCTCTTATTTTATTTTTCATTATGTAATTTAGCTATTACGGTTTGTAATAATATTTAAACAACTGATTGGGGTTATAGCAAAATTGGGAAGGATTATGTGTGTTTAGTTTAATTAATGGGTAGAGAACATGTCTATAGGGCTTTACATACCAATTTGTGCAATAGAAGCCATGCGTAGGACATGCATCTTACACCTAGATATCCTGCTTTAGGCTTTTTACTTTCAGATTGTTATACTCACCTTGTAATCAGTTAGTAATTAACGAACAACTGTTATGAAACTACTACTGCATTTAGAGACCATGCTTTAGGAGCTTTATGTGCATTAGACATCATATATTTTAGGGTTGTAATTGTTGAATGCCTCACTAGCTGTTTAATTTAAGAACACAAGTTTGTTTGACTGCGTCTTCTCTTTAAAACTGGAATCAATATGCATGTTCATTTTTTTTAGGCAAGAAGGAAATACATACATGTCCTAGGCAAGCTTTAGGCCCAATAATAAAAAATGATTGATTTTGTTTTACTAGTTTCAAACTACTCAACCTTTTAACTTTCCCAACTCTTTTTTCATCTATCTCTTTGAAGTCAACTATTTTACTGAAAATCCCTTCATCTGGAAACATGTTTCGTATTTATAGGCTCTCACTAATTTCTTGATTCGTGCTCTATTAAGCTTTTAAATTACTGGTACCTTTCTTCCCAGGATCACATTATTTTGATACTTGTCTAATTAAACTATTGAATTTTCAAATCTCGACCTTTTTTTTCAAACGATGTTTTAACAGTTCCCTTACCTTTACTTACTTAACTGTTTTCTTAGTTGTGTTTCTGCATGTCAAATGCTCTTTGGATCACTCAGTTGTGGTTAAACCTACTACTGAAACTTCTCTTTAAACTTGCGTTCTTTTAAGACCTTATATGTATTTGAGGCGTGCTAATTACATGTTTACTTGTGAGGGATCTGTGAGCCTCTTATTTGCTTTTGTGTGGTTCTTTTATGTGTAGTCCTACTTGTTGTATATGTCGCCTAGGATTTTGTCCTTTAAACCTAAGGGTTCAGCCTAGTCCTTACTTTGTAGGAATAGTAGTCTTAAATACCCTCTAGGGCCTATAGGACGGGACGTGTAGTAGCACGCAATAAGCATTCGTGACCAATCAATACGTTTAAATAACCTTACGGGGTTGGAAGGGTAGAATATGGATAGGATGACCGATGCGATAATACCTCATATAGCCCCTCTTTAGAGGAGCGATTACTAGGTATTGCATTGACGTGATCCATATTAATCATAAACCAAGGACCCCCTACCATTTACTTGCTTTCGTTTTTTAAATCTTTTCCACAAAATTCCTACCCTCTTTACCTTTACTCAAGTTTCAACTTACTTGCAATACTATATGGCAATCCCTTCTATTTGAGCCTTTTATATCCTACTTGTAGTCTTTATGTGGAATTATCTAGTATGCTTGCTTGCATTTAAAGTCACAATATAGGATGGTCGGGAAGCAAACTAGTGGATCTCAAGGGCTGCCTAATACCTTCCCCTCGAGATAATTTCTAGCCCTTACCCGAACTCTGGTTTTCCAATTCAAAACCCTTAGTGTCCTAATGCACTTAATCATTAGGTGGCGACTCTTCAATTCCAAAAACCCAATTACCAAACGAGAATAGAGTTGTCTTCCCAAATTTCATAAACCCGATTTCGTGAGAAAAAGGGAGCGTTCGACAACATGGCGACTCTGCTGGGGATTCTTTAGGCTTCTACCACTGCATGTTATACGTGACTTTTATGTTTTCTTTATTGCTTTGTTTAATTCCTTTATTCGAAACTGACTTGTCTTTTTATTTCTTTTTTCTTTAGCGCTTTCATTTACTGTTTTCCTTCAATACCGTTGTAATTTTTGAGCAATTATTGTAATCACTATGAACGTGAAAATACGTGACAATATGTTTCATTCTTGTAATTGCATCTTCAACATCATATTCCACTCGTGCCAAACAAATACCTTAGCAACGCTTGATGAGTTGTTGCACTCTTCCAATATTATTACCCCCTAAATTTTGGCAGAGGCATATTTGCGGTAAAACTAGTCGATCAGTGGTGCAGTCGACGGTTCCGTGCCTTTCCCTCTTGAGTTGTCCGCTCAAGGGTAACCTTATTCTATTTGATATAACATGCATCACTGTCAAACCTAGTCGAGTCAATTATGTTGTCCACATAATGACTCTTTAGATAACCTTATCCAAAGTCCACTGAGTTCCCCTGGGACCCAAACGGACAACACCATACTCTGTGCATTTATTTGGAGAACTGAATGATGTTTATACCAATTGTTGATTTAAATAGTCGAGTCCGGCGAGGGTAAGGGACTAACACTTTGCTTTGCAAAAGAATCTAGCACGGAATCCCCAGATTTGGCATGGTAACCAATATTCACCCGAGGGGCTTATCTGCTACTGGGATTGCATGAGCTGGTGACGCTGTTTGATGGAGCCAAAGATGTCGAGTCTGGGGAAGGTCCTTCTGGGACCAAATAGTTAGGAGTCTCTTTTCTTTTTCGCTTTGAAATGTAATAAGGCCAATGGCTATTAATGATATTTTACTTTGTTCAATTTTAGTGTCGTTTTGGGATTCGTCTTATTTTTATCAATATAATGAGGCATTTAGCATTATAAGTTCTCCAAATTAACTCGTCGCTAGGCCTACCTCGGGCACAACGAGGCTCCCAATTTAGGACACGATTTATATTCTTATACTATGTGTTTAAATATTGCAATATTTTCCTCAGAATCCGTACTAACTTGTTACCTTTCTTGTTTTTACTTTTATTTTTATTCTCCTCCCCAAAAGGTTAGTTCGTGCATTCTGGTATCGCCATCCTACTCCACAAGATCTAAGGGCCCACCACCTTCTCCTCCTCCAAGTCCTATCAAAAGCAATAATAAAGCAAAAATGGGATATTTGAAAAAAATTAGAAAGGAAGACTCAACTGAAAGGGTAGAGGTTCCTCAAGGCATTCAGGTGTCCAAAGAAAGTGCCGCTCAGCTCGAACAGAAGCTACTGAAATTTTAAGACGAACTAGACCAAGTTCGGAACTTGGCGAGCTTGTCATTCTCCCTCACTACTCCAGACATCAACTTTCCTAATGCTCAACACCCCATATCTCCACAAAACGTCCAAAAAATACAGAAATAACCCGCTACTCATCAAAATTGCAACATATGTCACAACAACGCTCCACTCCTCATCCCTGAACCATCAAATGATCATCCCTACCACACTCCCACGTATGTGGAGACCATGTCACAATTCACTCAATCCATTAAAAACACACCAAAATCTGATGACAAAGATTCTCTCATCAAGAACTTGGCTGCCGAGCTCAAGAAATTGACTAGCCGAGTTCAGGGCGTTGAAGGAAACAAAGGCATTGAAGGGCTGAATTATGAGGATCTTTGCATTCAGTCAGATGTCGAACTTCCCGAGGGGTACAAACCTCCCAAGTTCAAAATGTTTGATGGCTGGGGGGATCCTAGGGTCCATTTAAGGAAATACTGTGATAAGATGGTCGGCATAAGAAAAGATGAAAAGATTCGCATGAAACTCTTCATGAGAAGTTTGAAAGGCAATGCGCTATCTTGGTACATTAGCCAAGATCCCAAGAAGTGGACAAACTGGGTAGGAATGGCGTTCGATTTTATGGACAGGTTCAGGCTCAATACAGAAAATGCACCAGGCATCTTGTACATCCAGAATCTGAAAAAAAACCCACTGAGATATTCCGCGAGTATGCTACTCGATGGAGATCCGATGCTGCTAAGGTCAGGCCGGCCTTAGAGGAAGAAAAGATGAACCAATTTTTCGTCCGAGCTCAATATCCGTAGTATTATGAGAGGTTAATATTGATAGAGGGCCAGAAATTCTCCGATATCATCAAGCTAGGAGAAAGGATTGAGGAAGGCATTAAGAGTGGTATGGTCACTAATTTTGAAGCACTGCAGGCTAGCAACAACGCTCTACAATCTGGTGGCGCGTCCAATAAAAAAGACATGAGTGCCGTGATGGTTGCACAAAGAACCCAGTCCCCAGTAAAATACCAAGCCTACCCGGTACCCCCTCTCACATACCAACCTATTCCCAATTACCAAGCACCTCCGCCCTCTTACCAAATTCCATCACCTGCTTACCTATCATCTCTATCCCTCACATATCAACCTACCTCACCAAGATATTCCCAACCTGCACCCGTCTACCAAGCCTATAATGCTCACTACCAGTCACCTCTCGCCCGCCAAAATTTCCTTAGGCCACGCCCTAACTTCAACCGTAGACCTCCCAAGTAATACACTGCCATTGCCGAGCCAATAGACCAACTATATGAAAGACTCAAAGCAGCCAGTTACGTCACCCCAATCCCAGCCATAACTCTAGAAAATCCTTCCCAGTGGGTCAATCCAAATCAAACCTGTGAGTACCATTCCAGCATGAAAAGGCATACCATTGATGAGTGCCGATATCTGAAAGATAAAATCCAAGATCTAATTGACAACAAAATCATCGTGGCCAAGGAACCTGCTCCTAATGTTTGAAACAATCCCTTGCCTGATCATAATGGTGGCGGTGTGCACATGATCGAGGTAGAAGATGATTGGGACCCCAAGGGGTCAATTGGATTAATTGTCGAAGGTGACGAGCCCAAGAAACCAACCGTTACATTGAATCCAATTGTAGTCCAGATCCAGCCCTTTAGGGATGCTGAAGTAAACTTGTCTGTGCCTCTCGAGCTTGAAACACCATCATCCAAAAGGACTGCAGAGCCGATTAAGGTGGAGTTTAGGTCTCCAAAAGTACCATTTGAAGTTGCTGTGTTGCTACCCAAAATGAGAGTTCCCATTCCTGTAGCGATGTCAGCAGTAACGCCATTCCATACACAAGCCATTCCTTGGGATTACATCATCGAGGCAAGAAGGAAGGGAAAAACTAGGTCTGGAGAAGCGATTGCAACGCAAGGTATGACCAGGACTAGCAGAATTTATACTCCGGGGCACTTAGTAAGTAGGCCTCTGGATGACCTATTGAAACTGGGCCTGATGATCTCTGGCGGAAGATACAGGCAAAAGAATACTCAGTTGTGGATCAATTAAACAAAATACCGGCACAGATATCCATTCTAGCTCTATTGCAAAGCTCCGAGACACACAAGAACGCCCTGATGAAGATACTAAGCGACGCATACGTACCCAGCAATATAACTAGAGGAGAAATGGCGAACATGGTCGGGCAGATATTAGAGAGTCATAAAATCACTTGCCACGAGGATGAGCTGCCCCCTGAAGGTTTAGGCCACAACAAAGCATTGCACATCAATGTGCAATGCGAGGACTATTTCATCACCAGGACTTTAATTGATGGAGGGTCTGTGAGCACATGATTTTTACCCTAAGCAAATTATTCCTAAAATCCAAACAAAATAATTTTTCATTATTTTTACAATTTTTGTTGAAATTTGTTGCATTTTTTTGTTAATTAGTTGCATAATAATTCATATTAAAAACACAAAAAAATATGCATATGCATTAGGATTTTTAATTTTACAGTTTTAGTATTAATTCATTTCGAAACAATTTAAGGAAAAATCAAAAATATCATTTTTAGTGTTTTAATTGGAAATTGCTATAAATAGTTATTAAATAAATTCTAAAATTTAATTAGTTTTAGTTAGTTTAACAATTTAATAAAATCAAAAAAATATATAAAATTGGAAAAGAAAAATAAAATACAAAATACAAAATAAAAAATACAATACAAAAATATGAAGAAAAATATAAGAAAAATAAAAGAACAAAAAGAGATGGACTGATTTAAACTTTGGGCTAATTACACAAGCCCAAAGCAAAATAATGCCCAGGCCCTAAATCAATCCATACCCGGTCTGCCCCTATATGAACCAAACGACCACGTTTTGAATTAGTTAAATCTGAGCCATTGAAATTAATTAATCCAACAGTTGAGGCCCGGTCCCTTTAATAAATAAAACGACGATATTTTAAATTTTCAATCACAGCGATCATTTTAATCCAACGGACAGGATTGATCTCTTCATTAAAATAAACAACGTCGTATGAGGGCTCAAAGAATCTAAGCCGTTGATAAGTTTAATCCAACGGTCAGGGGGCAATCGTTACACTT
>MU763170.1:44278-62107 GCA_026770625.1 Nicotiana glauca | reverse complement strand
TTCAGCAGTTAAAAGTGCTTTTCAGCACATATGCTTATCAGCTACTCTAAATCAGCTAAGCCAAACGGGCTCATATTGTCTTGCTACAGTTGAAAGCTTTCAACTCCAAGAAAATGAAGGAAAAAGATAAGATGAAGGAAATAGAGAAGCAGTTCAAAAAACGAGGGGAAGTAGCAATACTTGCAAGAGGAAATAGAAATGAGGGACTATTGAAATTTTATTGTTTTCAGTTACTGCAGTAACTTTTTTGGCATAATAAGTAAATTAGTTTTAGGATAAATCTACTTTTTTGAATTCAAATTTAAGTTAGGTTTTTTAGGATAGTTGAGATATTTTGGAATTTTTAGATTCCTCCTATGCAGATTTTTCTCCAGATTATGTTCCTAGTTGGCTATTTAAAGCCTTGTTATGCTTAATAAAATTATTGAAAGACATTTTCAATCTTTACTTTTAATATTTTTGCTGCCCCATATTTTAAAAAAAAACTAACAGTGGTATCAGAGCCTTATTGATCTTACAGGATATGTGAGTTCTAAAAAAAAACCATTTTTAAATCATTTTAACGAATATCAATTTTTAAACCTATTTTCAAACATGGCAAGCAGCAATATCTCTTTGAATGCCCCACAAACTTTCACTGGCGATTACTATCGAATTTGCTCAGTGAAAATAAAATCATATCTTAAAACCTATTATTTGTTGAATGTTGTAAAGGAAGAACAATCCTTACAAGCAATCCATGAAAATCCTATCATTGTCCAGAATAAAATACTTCCAAAAGAGATTTTAGATAAGACAAGGTCACTAAGGGTGTTCTTCGTGCACATAACCATAAGACGAAAAAGAAAGAAGAAAAAAAAATGCACTATAGAAGTGTGCAATTTCAGCGATGCTCAAAACAATTCTCAAGGACAAACAACCAAAGCAAGAATTGAGGAGCAACTTTTTAAATTGCAACAGCTGAAGCAAAGGAGGAGTGTTGAAATTTTATTGTTTTCAGTTACTGTAGTAACTTTTTTAGCATAATAAGTTAGTTAGTTTTAGGATAAATCTACTTCTTTGAATTCAAATTTAAGTTAGATTTTTTAGGATAGTTGAGATATTTTGGGATTTTTAAATTCCTCCTATGCAGATTATGTTCCTAATTGGCTATTTAAAACCTTGTTATGCTTAATAAAATTATTGAGAGATATTTTCAATCTTTACTTTTAATATTTTTGCTGCCCCATATTTTTAAAAAACCAACAGGGACGTTATTTACCTAAGAAGTTGTTGAGTAAGATTTTCGTTAAACTACCAGTAAAACCTATCCTTCGCTTCCAAGCCGTCTCCAGAACATGGTATTTTGAACTTACTGTCACAACACAAATGTCGGGCCTGGTCATGATGGCGCCTCTCGTGAAGACAAGGTCAGACAATCAACCCAATTTGTCCTTTAAAACAGTTATTTAACACAAATATTGTATATTCATGGTTTAATAGTACCAAATAGCGCAAAGTATAGATAAAAATACAGAAATCCAACCCAACACAACCCTAACCGGGGTGTCGCAAGTCATGAGCAACTAAGGAGCCCTAACACAAGTCTACTAAATACGAAATCTGGTGCAATAGTTCGAATAACATAGAAATAATGAGATAAAGGAGTCACGGGGGCTGCGGACGCCAACAGCTACCTCGTAGTCACCGAAACACCACCTGGACTAGAAGGATCAGCTCTCAGGGATGGGAATCTGCTATGCCTGAATCTGCACACACGGTGCAGGGAGTAATGTGAGTACTCCAACCCAGTGAGTAATAAATATAAATAATGGATAAAAGCAAGAAAATACGTAAAGGCACAAAGTATTCTATACATAAGGAGTAAAAATCACTTAAATAGCAAATCAGTGAAATATCAGATGAAATCTCCTTTAAACCAGTAAAACAGGTAATTTGCTAGTAAATGACAATTAGAAATCTGCCCTTCGGGCTCAATATCAAAATAATAAGTAGAAATCTGCCCCTCGGGCTCAGTATCAAAATGACAAGTAAAAGTCTGCCCCTGGGGCTTAGTATCAGTAACTCAGAACGGTATCAGCCCCTCGGGCTCACTCTCAGAACAATATCATATAGTAACCGCTGCTGCGTGTAGCCCGATCCATATATCGCTGCGGCATGTAGCCCGATCCATTTAACATCGATGACGCGCATTGGGGGTGTGTAGACTCCGGGAGGGCCCCTTAAGGCCCAAGCGCAATATCAAGCCACCTCGTGGCATGAATTTATTCCTGGTCAGTCATTGTTACCTGACCAAGACGCGTCCTACGGTGCCATTGTTACCACTATCTAAAGTTTGTCCGCTCTGTCAGTCATTGTTACCTGACCGGACGGTTTTATTCCTGGTCAGTCATTGTTACCTGACCAGGTGGGTACCCGCGCTCACTGTGGGTGTGCAGACTCCGGAGGGGCTCCTACAGCCCAAGCGCAATAATAACATAACGCCTAAAAGACTCCTTGCATAATAACATAAGGCCTGAAAGCCTCCTCACATAATAACATAAGGCATGAAAGCCTTCTCACAGAATAACACAAGGCCTGAAAGCCTTCTCACATCACTCAACATATCCTCATATATGGCCCTCGCCCTTACTCAGTCCAAAAATCATCATAAGCCCCTCGGGCCTTTGTAAAAATAGTTGTTCTCAACACAAAATATCATTTAGAATATCATTTGAGTTTCAAATCTGTATAAAAGCGGTTGAGTCTGTAAAACAATAATTATCAATAGGACTGAGTTTAAATAAAAGTCAAAACAGTAAGGAAATAGTGATAAAAATCCCCGAAGGATTCAAATAATTGGCACGAAGCACAAATATGGCAACTAGCCCAAATCATAATGATAATAAATCAATCTCAGTCAAATATGCATTAAAATCATCAATCGGGATGGACCAAGTCGCAATCCCCAGTAGTAAAAGACCACGCGCTCGTCATCCAGCGCGTGTTTCACCTTAATATAGCACTACGATGTGCAAATCCGGGGTTTCAAACCCTCAGGACATCATTTAACATCATTACTCACCTCGAACCGGCTATTTCTTTAACTCGCGATGCCTTTACCCCTCGAATTGGCCTCCATGTGCGTCGAATCTATCTAAAATCAGAATGAATACGTCATAATATCTTATGGGAACAAAGCCCAATCAAAATAATCAAAAAATACCAAAATTCTCAAAATTAGCAAAAACCCAAGCCCCGGACCAACGTCTCGAAATTTAGAAACTTTTACATCACGGGTTCCTTATCTCCCCATGAGTCTAACCATATCAAAATTATCCAAATCCCATCACATTTCGACCCTCAAATCCATGATTCTATCCAAGATTATTTTCTAACCTTTTCTATCAAAATTCACGTATTAAATGCCAAAACTAGTAATAGATTCAAGTTATACAACCAAAATTGAGTTAAGAACACTTAATCCGTTGTGCTCTCCAAAAATTTGCCGAAAAATTGCCTTATCCGAGCTCCAAATCGCTAAAAATGGAAAATGGGAATGAAGTCCCATTTTCAGAACTTAACATTCTGCCCAGGCCCGTTTTTTATCGCGTTCGCATACTGTAACTCGCGTTCGCGAAGCCCATTTTCCCCAACCCTTCGCATTCGTATTCCAGGCTTCGCGTTCAAGAAGGCCAAATTACTAGGCCATTGACGTTCGCGTGGCAATCCTCATGTTCGCGTATGCCAAATGACCCCAGGCCCAATTTCCTCCTTCGCGTTCGCGACTCCCCTTCCGCTTTTGTGAAGGCCAAACTCAATTGACCCCCATTTTCCTCTTCGCGTTCGGGAAAAAGGAAACCAGATACCAGCAACCAGCAGTTCAACAAGTTCCAAAAATGACCCGTTGGGCATCCAAAACACACCCGAGGCCCTCGAGACCTCAACCAAAAATACCAACATATCCTAAAACCTCATTCAAACTTGTTCCAAACATCAAAACACCTCAAACAACACCAAAACCATCAAATTACATCGAATTCAAGCATAAGTTCTTCTAAAACTTCCAAAATACGCATTCGATCAAAAACCCAACCAAACCACGTCCGAATGACCGGAAATTTTGCACACATACCCCAAATAACCTAACGAAGCTACAACAACTCTCGGAGTTCCATTCCGACCCTCGGACCAAAATCTCACCTATCAACCGAAAATCGCCAAAATACTAACTTCACCAATTCAAGCCTAATTCTATACTGGATCTCCGAAATCACTTCTGGTCACACTTCTAAGTTACGAATCACCTCCCGGAGCTAACCGAACTGTCGGAATTCACATCCGAGCCCTCTTACTCATAAGTCAACGTTCGGTTAACTTTTCCAACTTAAGCCTTCTTAAAAGAGACTAAGTGTCTCATTTCTTATTAAAACCACTCTAAATCAACTCGATTACACAAGATACGGATAATGAAGCATAAAGAAGTTGAAAATAAGAAAAACAGAGCGGTAACTCACGAGACAATGGGTCGGGTCATCATATCCTCCCCAACTTAAACAAACATTCGTCCTCGAACGTGCCCAGAGTTGCTCCAAAAGCCAAACAATCGCTGAATAACCTTACCATGCATAAACCCGAGAGTAATCCCATGTCACCCTATCTCATATAGATCCGACAATACATTGTAACTGAAATTTCACAACATAATCTAGCCCATAACCTTAGAACCACATTTCCATTTCCGAAATTATACACAAGGTCAGAACCTCACATCTATATTTAGAATAAGCCCGAACCAGCTGTAATAACTGATACCTGCAACCTCAGGTGCAATTACATGATAGACCACATAACTCAAACATTTGTAGTGATAACTTCTAATCACAACAGTTGCACACAACACCCGAATACCGATAGAAAAACTCTTATCAACTAAAGTCTCATCTCAACACTTTTATGTACTGCCAATGATAACTAAATCACGCGGTAAGCCATAACCATTTCCCATATCAACCATTCATGAAGTCACTTCTCCTTTGGCAAATGCTACATCAAATTTCTGAGTGGAAGCTCGATATTATCCTTCCAACGTATTGAAATCGAATCCATTTGTATTCATTAATGATCCCTCTGATCACTTCTAATCCAACACACTACTCCGGTGACATGACACATCAATACAGGCCTAAGCCTCGCCCAATACGCGCGCCAATAAGCAACAGTCCGAGTATACTAACTTCATGAAAATGACTCAAATGAAAGAGTTGTACCACAAGTGAATCATCATACTCACGGAGAAGTACATAATACAATTCCATACCAGTAAACCTCACTATTGCGCCATCCGACTACCCCAGAAAGAGAAAATACCTCAAAGAAGAGAGTCGCTTTGCAAGTTCCACAAGTACCACCCCGACGATATGCTATGAGCTCGTCAATCACAATGGAACCTAGATACATGAATAGAATAATAATAACCAGCTCTTCTATAGTTCACATTGACACCAACCTCACGAGCAACTTAGTTGCCAACAGCATAATCCACCTGGCACGGTCACAGACCTCCAGTCCAAGCATATCATATAGGAGCGATCCAACAAGCACACCTGTATATGCTAAATGAAATAAGATTCTCATGCTCCTGGACTGGCATAAATAACACTCTATATCGTAGGCATGAGCAAATTATGTTGTCACAGCTCAAACCAGAACATTAACACAGAATTAGTAATTACCAAGTTTGTTACGAAATTTAGCATCTTGGAAATCTCAATTGTAGTCCGGATAGTTCTTAACAAAGTTACGAATACGAGAAACATTATACCTTTAAGTTCAATATCACACTCTAGGCATATCATAGCCTACGCATCTTCCGAGCATAAATATTGGCTCGGTGCTTGCACACAGGTTCAAACCTCACATACATTCGCGCTCACAGCGTATAGTTATCACCATCAATTAGCTCGACTAGTGCATCCAATGAGTTAGATAAAATACTCTCCTCAACATGCCACAATCTAGAAATAGTATATATTTTTGAGAATTACCCGTCTCCAAATTCATAGATCACCTAAATCACTGTAACTCACAACATCAGCACCCAAATGACTGACACATCCCTCAAGTATGATCATCCCATGATAATTATTTTCCAAAAATTTCTACAATACATAACAAGATCGAAATATTGGTAGTCGATCAACCAAATGAGCACTGAAACGCCAATAAACATCTATTAATCAGAATATAATGTGCACCCTTCTCAGGCCTTACCGAGTAGTTATAACATCCAATCTAAATATCTGAAACTGTCTATTCTATCCAGAATTTATGACCTTCTTTTCAAGAATGAACTGCCACTTCGTACATGAAAATGTTAAACATGCACAGCATACCACATCTATTATGCCATCATTTTGTAAATGCAAGAATATCATTAAAATTTCTGGGCTGTAGGAAAATTCCATTCCGAGCCGTTAGAAATCTTCTATTTGCTCCCATCTGTGAGGAGTTCACAATATACAATATGTTCCCCATATTGGTAGAAGATATCCAGTTCGAACTATGGTAAAAACTATCAAAAAACTTTCAAATCTGTTCACACATACCCAAGTTATCAAAACGGAATTCCTCTGGCTTGACCAGGCCATGTAGGTCACCAACCCGAAAATATTGCCACAAAACATATGTAAAGCATCACAATATATGGTATATGAATCTGAAGTTGATGGCAAAACCAACACTGGAGCTGTGGTCAAAGCTGTCTTGAGCTTCTGAAAGCTCTTCTCACACTCGTCAGACCATACAAACGGTGCACCCTTCTGAGTCAACTTGGTCAAGGGCGATGCAATGGCTAAAAAATCCCTTACAACTGGGATAGAATCAATACTAAGAGTCTCAGCTCCAACATATCACACAAAAGCTAGATATGACAGACAACCCTTCCCAAACATACGTTGGGCTTTCAAGAAAGAAATTACTCTGCTAGGAACATAATCAGTCATACCACGCCACTCGATCCACGGTACACCCGGCATAGCCAAAGCAACTGTCTTAGCATGACAGTCTATAATAACATAACACGGCGATAACAAATCCATGCCCAATATAACATCAAGTCCACCATGTTCAATAGCAATAGAACAACTCGGGTCTCCAAACCCTCAATAATCACAACACATGACCAATACACACGGTCCACAACAACAGTATCGCCTACCAGGGTAGATACATGAACAAGTAAAGAAGGAAACTCCCGGGGCGTACCCAAATAATGAGCAAAATATGAGGACACATAAGAAAAGGTGGAACCGGGATCGAATAATGCCGAGGCATCTCTGTGGCAGACTGGAACAATATAGCTCTTAATCGTGCAATCAACTTAATTAATAGCAAACTCCCCAACTTGGCTCAAAGCCATAGATCAAAACGCACACAATAAATCATAACGTACATACTTTATTGATGTCGTAATACCATAGTGACATTAAACTCACTCCTTCATAAGCTTGTGGAAACAAAAATCATCTGGAATTTTAACTCTTCTGCAATTCTTACATTCACTCACATAATAGTTAAGCCCACTCTCTAGGCAATTCAATTTGGATTTCAACACATATTCTTCACTTGAAAATGAGATCTTATAATAGACAACATAAGGATCACACCACATTAGAACTCTCCGCAGGAGATAACCCACCTGCTTTACCTCCAATTAACATTTTTTATACCTTCCACTGTCATACACATTACACAGTTACTTAATCTTCCTGAGTCTGAACTCATACCGCAACATGAAATGTACTTTATTCCCAACCAGGAGACACGAAAAGATTCCTCACACGCCCATAACTCGGGGCTACACATCAAATCACAATGGAAATCATACACTTAATAGTTCACCTATCATCCAGCAGGTATTCCTTGACACTTCCAATCATATAGATACATCTCACAGTACTAAAATACTCCTCACGTAGCTATCCAACCATCATTCCCACAAATAGGGACAATACCGGACATATAAGTTCAAAACACTGGCTCTCACAATCGGCACCTCGATGCTCAAGCCATATGCAATGATCCGGCCTCAAGTCCTCCAGACTGGCCCAACATAAACTCACAGAGATTACATCTCGCCCCTTGATCTGGGAATAATAAGAGATCAAGGCACATCTGATACTGAGCGCTCATGCGTGCATACAAACGCGTGGAACGAGTTTCAAGAGTTTCTTTTCAAGCTAAATCAAGGACGCACGACAAGAATTCAAGAAGGTGAAGTTTTCCTAAATGTTCTACAGCCTCTAGAGGATAAATACATACATATCCGTACCGATCCATGAGACTCTACTAAACCTTCTCATGACTCGCGAGACCTAGTAACCTAGGCTCTGATACCAACTTGTCACGACACAAATCTCGGATCCGGTCGTGATGGCGCCTCTCACGAAGACAAGGCCAGCCAATCAACCCAATTCGTCCTTTAAAATATTTATTTAACACAAATATTGTATAGTCATGGTTTAATAGTACCAAAATAGCGCAAAGTATAGATAAAAATATGTAAATCCAACCCAACACAGCCCTAACTGGGGTGTCACAAGTCATGAGCAACTAAGGAGTCCTGACACAAGTCTACTAAATGCAAAATCTGATGCAATAGTTCGAATAACATAGAAATAAGGAGATAAAGGAGTCACAGGGGCTGCGGACGCCAACAGCTACCTCGTAGTCACCGAAACACCACCTGGACTGGAAGGATCAGCTCTCATGGATGGGAATCTGCTATGCCTGAATCTGTACAAACGGTGTAGGGAGTAATGTGAGTACTCCAACTCAGTGAGTAATAAATATAAATAATGACTGAAAGAAAGAAAACACGTAAAGGCACAAAGTATTCTATACAGAAGCAGTAAAAATCACTTATATAGCAAATCAGTGAAATATCAGATGAAATCTCCTTTAAACCAGTAAAACAGGTAATTTGGCAGTAAATGACAAGTACAAATCTGCCCCTCGGGCTCAATATCAAAATAATAAGTATAAATCTGCCCCTCGGGCTCAGTATCAAAATGAAAAGTAGAAATCTGCCCCTTGGGCTCAGTATCAGTAACTCAAAACAGTATCAGCCCCTCGGGCTCACTCTCAGAACAATATCATATAGTAATCGCTGCGGCGTGTTTAACATCGACGGCGCTCACTGGGATATGCAGACTCCGGAAGGGGCCCCTTATGGCCCAAGCGCAATATCAAGCCACCTCGTGGCATGAATTCATTCCTGGTCAGTCATTGTTACCTGACCAAGATGTGTCCTACAGTGCCATTGTTACCACTATCTAAAGTTTGTCCACTCTAGTTAGTCATTGTTACCTGACCGCACAGTTTTATTCCTGGTAAGTCATTGTTACCTGACCAGGTGGGTACCCGTGCTCACTGTGGGTGTGCAGACTCCGCAGGGGCTCCTACAGCCCAAGCGCAATAATAACATAAGGCCTAAAAGCCTCCTCACATAATAACATAAGGCCTGAAAGCCTCCTCACATGATAACATAAGGCCTAAAAGCCTTCTCACAGAATAACACAAGGCCTGAATGCCTTCTCACATCACTCATAAGGCCCGAAAGCCTCCTCACATCACTCAACATATCCTCACATATGGCCCTCAGCCTTACTCAGTCCAAAAATCATCATAAGCCCCTCAGGCATTTGTAAAAATAGTAGTTCTCAGCCCAAAATATCATTAAGAATATCATTTGAGTTTCAAATCTGTATAAAAGCAGCTGAGTCTGTAAAACAATAATTATCAATAGGACTGAGTTTAAATAAAAGTCAAAATAGTGAGGAAATAGTGATAAAAATACCCGAAGGATTCAAATAATTGGCACGAAGCCCAAATATGGCAATTAGCTCAAATCATGATGATAACAAATCAATCTCAGTCAAATATGCAGTAAAATCATCAATCGGGATGGACCAAGTCGCAATCCCCGGTAGTAAAAGGCCACGTGCTCGTCATCCAGCGCGTGTTTCACCTCAATATAGTACTACGATGTGCAAATCCGGGGTTTCAAACCCTCAGGACATTATTTAACATCATTACTCACCTCGAATCAGCTATTTCCTTAACTCGCGACGCCTTTGCCCCTCGAATTGGCCTCCACGTGCGTAGAATCTATCCAAAATAAGAACAAATACGTCATAATATGTTATGAGAACAAAGACCAATCAAAATAATCGAAAAATACCAAAATTCTTGAAATTAGCGAAAACCCGAGCCCCGGGCCCACGTCTCGAAATTTAAAAAAATTTACATCAACGTGTTCCTTATCTCCCCATGATTCTAACCATACCAAAATTATCCAAATCCCATCACATTTCGACCCTCAAATCTATGATTCTATCCAAGAGGGTTTTCTAACCTTTTCTATCAAAATTCACGTATTAAACGCCAAAATTAGTAATAGATTCAAGTTATATAACTAAAATTGAGTTAAGAACAATTACCCCATTGGGCTCTCCAAAAATCTGCCGAGAAATCGCCTTATCCGAGCTCCAAATCGCTAAAAATGGAAAATGGGAATGAAGTCCCATTTTCAGAACTTAACCTTCTACCTAGGCCCGTTTTTCATCGGGTTCGCATACTGTAGCTCGCGTTCGCGAAGCCCATTTTCCCTGACCCTTCGCGTTCACGTTCGCGAAGGCCAAATTACCAGGCCCTTCGCATTCGCGTGGCAATCCTCGCGTTCGCGTAGGCCAAATGACCCCAGGCCCAATTTCCTCCTTCGCGTTTGCGACTCCCCTTCCGCGTTCGCGAAGGCCAAACTCAGTTGACCCCCATTTTCCTCTTCGCGTTCGCGAAGAAGGAAACCAGATACCAACAACTAGCAGTTCAACAAGTTCCAAAAATAACCCGTTGGGCATCCGAAACACACCCGAGGCCCCCGAGACCTCAACCAAAAATACCAACATATCCTAAAATATCATTCAAACTTGTTCCAATCATCAAAACACCTCAAACAATACCAAAACAATCAAATTACATCGAATTCAAGCCTAAGTTCTTCAAAAACTTCCAAAATACGCATTCGATCAAAAACCCAACCAAACCACATCCGAATGACCTGAAATTTTGCACACATATCCCAAATCACCTAACGAAGCTACATCAACTCTCGGAGTTCCATTCCGACCCTCGGACCAAAATCTCACCTATCAACCGGAAATCGCCAAAATGCTAACTTCGCCAATTCAAGCCTAATTCTACACCGAACCTCCGAAATTACTTCCGGTCACACTCCTAAGTCACGAATCACCTCCCGGAGCTAACGAACCGTCGGAATTCACATCCGAGCCCTCTAACTCATAAGTCAACGTCTGGTTGACTTTTCCAACTTAAGCCTTCTTAAAAGAGACTAAGTGTCTCATTTCTTATTAAAACCACTCCAAATTAACTCGATTACCCAAGATACGGATAATGAAGCATAAAGAAGTTGAAAATGGGGAAAACGGAGTTGTAACTCATGAGACGATGGGTCGGGTCGTCACACTTACTTCCCCTACTTTTATCTCCACACACTTCCTCCCAAGTAGTAATGAATCCTTTTTTGTTAGGTTCTGCATTTCAGCTACTCATTCTTTTGTTTTATTCCATGACCAAAATATGGATAACACCACAGAAATTGAATTTCCGTACGAGAGCACTAAAGGCTTATTTTGCAATGTAACAAGTTGTAATGGATTGTTGTTGCTTGGGGATGGTTTAGATAGCTATATTTGGAACCCTACCATCAAAGTTGCCTGGAAACTCCCACCCCTAAACCTACATTGCTCTGACAGACGTTATTCTTTTGGGTTTGGTGTTGATCCTGTTACAAAGGTTTATAAGGTGGTATTGATCTCTTGGATTTCGACTGCTGATCGACGTCTTATGAAATCTACTGGTGAGCTGTGTAAGTTGAGCCGTGACACACTTGTTTGACATGACATTACTGCTGTTCTCCTTCCCCAATCTCGGTATTGCAGATTTCATGATTAACAATGTATATTTTAATGGGGCTATCCATTGGATTGTTGAAAATTGGGCAGCTGGAGATAAAATTAATATGATTTACTTTTTTCACATGCATGATGAAAAGTTCATGGAGATGAGTTTGCCTCCAACTCTAGTTGACGGTGCTGTGGATCAAGTATTTTTGTTTATGAAACTCTATGTGTCGGGGGAGTCACTGCATGTGATTAGTGGTGGTTTTATTTTTAGCAATGGTATGGAAGTTTGGAAGATGACAAAGTATGGTGACTCAAAGTCATGGGTACTTCGGTACTCCATCGCTGGTTACCGTATTCAAGGTAATGCGGATCATTTCTTTGATCAGCCACTGGGTATTAGTAAAACGGGAGAGCTTTGGTGGTCAACGAGCCCCGGATTATTGATTTCATATGACCATGCACATGGAGTTGAAAAGAGCACATGTGGCCTTAGGAACACTTCAGTGAAAGACTTTCTTGTTAAACCTATAATTAATACTTACAAAGAAAGCCTTGTGTTGCTTGAGCAACGGCCAACATTTGGAGGAGACACTTTTGAATCTGAAAAGGCCTCATATATTGCCCACATCAATAGATTTCTCGGAGATGACTAAGTTTTTGAAGGATTATCTTCCTATTGATCCATCTAACAGTGCACTCTTTGATCTTGCCAAAGATGTTCTTCTGTAGTGTCATACAGTGATTCTCTGGTACATTCTTGTTTTCACTTAATCATGTGACTTGTACGTTTGTTGATTCATTTACTAACTGTGTAATGCAGTAAGCATTTCAATGTTGCTGTCCCTGGTACTATAGATGAGCGTGCTATCAATACCAAAAAAGATTTAGTTGAAGCAAGAGTATGTGAAATCTGTGATAGTTATTACAGTAATTCTCTCACATAACAATAATAATCTTTATTATACCTGCTGAAATTTCTTCTGTTTTAAATCTCTTAGCCTCATCTGGTTATTGGGCTGATTTCTCAAATCATCAAGGTATTTTTTAACTATTATACCTGTTTCATATGCTTGTCAAGTAGCAGGAATTGTTACTCATAATATATCTGATGTTCTTGTTTTGGAAAATCAGATACAACTATTAGCTGATCTCAGTTTGTGGAAAACTCCGCAACTTGTGGAATTGGTGGATAATAAGAAGGTTCCAAATCGTTGATCGGTTTCTTTTGTTCTGGTTCCAATGCAGTGTGATTATTAGAAGTTCTCATACACCATGAAATTCATGCTGGATTAAATTTGCAGGACTTAAAGGAGTTGTTGGGTTTAGCTCCGGAAAAGGTTTTAATGAAATGGATGAACTTCCATCTGAAGAAGTCAGGCAATAAGAAGCAGGTGACAAATTTTTCAACGTTTGAGGGTGAGATAGTTCAAGAAGTTCAATATCAAATTACATTTTTAGGAATTGGTAGCTTACGTTTCTAAGGACATTTTTTCATTTTCTAAACATGAAATTTACACTTACTAAGTTGGGTGTATCTGTGTTTATTATACTGAATTAAAACCCCAGAGCTCTCTTTCTCATCTATGTCTGAACTACAGAATCAATAGTTTCAAGGACAATGTTTTATGGGGCTAGAGTTTGCTTCTTTTTTTAGCATTTTCTTTCTCTTGCACACTGTATAGTGCCTGTGTAGCCATCCATGTGTTGCTGCTAAATCTACAATGTGCAATTATTAAAAAAGGGCAGCCCGGCGCACTAAGATTCTAGCTATGCGCGGGGTCCGGGGAAGGGCCGGACCACAATGTGCAATTATTAAGATATTAAAATTTTAGAGCTGCTACTTTGTTCAGCCTTTTTTCAAATTTGCTTAGACAGTGTGTAGCTTTTGTATGTCATTATATTCTTACTTTGTTAAATGTTTAGTTTTTTTGTGTATCTTCTTAAGTATTATGAACTTAAGAGCTTGGCTTAAAAGCACATTGGTGTTCACAAAGCACCAAAATAAACTAAAATGTGCTTAAAAGCTCATGTCGTGAAATAAGACTTGCTGGACTGCTTTCTGTGTTATGGAGCTCTGTACCTGTCTATCTTCGTCCGTGGAATCCTTTTTTGAGAGGGTCTGGACATAGGAAGCTGTAACCTGTAGAAACATCAGTTATTCTGTCCATTACAACCAATGTGAAGTATAGGAAATCAGTTATTCTGTCCATTACAATCTATGTGAAGTAGAATTCTTCAACTCATTCCTGATGTTCTATTATATTGCACTGCAGGACGGAGAGGCCTATGCTCATTTGCTCAATGTTCTTGCACCTGAACATGGTACAGCCACCACACTAGATGCTAAAGATCCAACTGAAAGAGCAAACTTGATTCTTCAGCAAGCAGAGAAAATGGATTGCAACATATATGTTACTCCAACAGACATCGTAGAGGGCTCTACAAATCTGAATCTTGCATTTGTTGCACAGATATTCCAACACAGGTTAGACGAAAAAGTTCTTTTTCACAGACCAATTATCTGAATTTTCTACCCTTAAGTAAACAATGCGGAAGATCTCGATACATCCATTTTAGTTTTTTAGTTTCTTAATTTTATTGTCCAATTTCATAGAAAAGGTACAAGGAGAACAAAAATTCCTCAAGCTGAAAGGTGAGCTAAATTAAGCCAACTCTCAAGTCAGCTTAGTTTTTCTTAATCTTTAACGTTCTGCAGTAACGTCGAGTCCTCACTAAGATGTGGAATATGAGGCTTGCTGTACTGCTTAACTTATCTGGCGAACTATGTATAATTTAGCACGGATGGCATTACATTTTCCTGATTTTCATTTTATGGAGCCTAGGGTTCAATGATTCTGTTCATTCGTAAATTCTTGCTTCTGTAATGTCTTTTCACTTTCTTTCTTCAATAGCATGACATATGCTTGTGCACCTGTCTGATAAGTGATAAGTCCATATTGGATATCAACAGCATGTCCAATACTGAACTTTGATATGATCAAAAGTAGTGTGATGAATGTTGATGCGGTTGCAGCGTGTTAGTTCTATAAATTTTATCTTCCAATTAGCGACAAGGATGCTCACAGCAAATGTATAAGCAGGCCGATTCAGTAGTCAGCATTTCTACCTCTTAGGTGATTTGATATCTTTTGGTAAGAGAAGTAAAAGCTTGTTAGGTTTCCCAAGAACGTGCAACTATGAGAGCACATATATTGAATAAATGATTATATGACCTGGTTTATTATTCAACTAATGCATTTGATGAATTTTAAGATAAGTTATTAAGTAACCTTGTTGTTATCCCTGGAATTAATGCATGTACACAAGTTAAAGCTATGATAGTTGCAACATTCTTGATTTCTGTATGACAGTCTTATACTTTAGTTAATCTTTCACTTATTTTTTAGTACAATGTTCATTAGACCCTTAGGGACACTTTCACTATTTTTCTTCGCTCTATTTGTTTTGAAAGCATATCTTTAGTCATGTTTTACTTGTATATTGTTTAAATATAGTTTTATCACTTTATTTCTTAAAAAAAGTGAAAACTGTTTGGGTTAAGTTCTCTATTTTACTGATGGTCCGAGTGAAAGTGAGATTGATGACTAAGATAGACCGAGGGTCTGACTGTGAGGTTGATGACTGAGATAGACCGAGAGTCTGATTGTGAGGTTAATGACTGAGAGAGGCTAAGGGTCTTGTTGTAAGGATTATATATTTATGGATTGGGCTGCACGTCGCAGCAATATTTATGTATATATGTATATAGATCGCGTTACACGCCATAGCAATATGTTGGGTTGGGCTGCACGCCGCAGCGATATAGCGTTTGGGCTATAGGAGCCCCTCCGGAGTCTGCACACCCTAGTGAGCATCGTCAACGAAATACATGGTTCGGGCTGCACGCCGCAGCGCTACATGGATCGGGTTGCGCCCCGCAGCGGTTACTATATGGTACCTATTGAGTGTGAGTGCTAAGTATGAGCGTTGATTGGTAAGTGTTGAGTCACGAGTGACTGAGAGGCTTGCCCGAGGGGCTATATATATACATGTACATGAGTGATGCCTTCCCTGAGGGACTGGTTTATGAACTTACTGTTTTCACTCCTCTTTAAAATGAGTTTCTATTAAACATGTTGGTTTGATTATTGCTTTCCCTCATCTTTAAACTGAGCCTCTATTGAAAATGTTGAACAAACGTTTTAAATAATCTTTCATTTAAACTGAAGTTTCTAAGTTATGAAAAGGGTTGTGAAATTTCTGTTTTTCCCGAGAGACTGTATACGAACTATGTTTTGCCTGAGGAGCAGATTATGGTTTTCAACTCTTTTATTATAACTAGTGTTGAACCCCTACTGAAACTGTTGGAAATTATTTTCAAATGATCTTTACCAAAAGTTGGGTTTCAAATGAGACAACTGACTCGTATTCCGATTTGAAAGCCTGTTGTGCTTATTGAGTTTATCATAAATTTAGATTCATCATTTCCTACTGTTCAGTCTTTATTTACTCTTATTACTTATTGGGTTGGAGTACTCACATTACTCCCTACACCTCATGTGCAGATTCAGGTATTTCGGAACCGGTAGTGAATGTTGATTGCTCAGACGCATAGTCATCAGAGTTACCCAGGTGGTTGCACGACGTTCGCAGCACTGCTCCCTTCCTCTCAGTTTTATTACTATATTTAGTACTTTTTTTTAGACTCTTGTTGTAGTCAGACATTGGATGCTCATGGCTAGTGACATTACTAGTCATCCCGATGTCGGGTTTCTGTAATTATTTCGTATTTTTCTTTTAAATGTTCATTATGAGATTAGTGGTTTATAAATGGTATAAAAATAAATTTTAATGGAAAACAGTTAGGAAATTGTGTCGGCTGTCCTTGTCTTCACAAGAGGCACCATCATGACCGAGTCCGGTTTGGGATCGTGACACCCCATCTCCAGCCAAGATTGTAATGGCTGGTCCGCCATGTGAGGTTGAGAAGTCTAAATCAGTGGTGTAGATGGGCGTGGAACTTGTGGGCGTTGCATGATTAGATTAGGTAGATGAAAAAACTGATTGTTTTGGTGGATTTGTTCTCTGAAGTAGCTGTTGTAGTATGTGTTTGCGAAGTTCGGGCACTATATGATTTTTGTACGAAGATGAAAGCTTAGGTGACTCTGTGTTAGATGATAATATCGAAGGAATTCTTGAGGAAGAGATAACATCTTCAGAATTAGTAGTGATATTATCTAGCGGCCCAGTAGTCTCTTTTGAAGAGGATGGAGGGGTGGTGTAGAGATAATGGTCTTCACATGGAGTATAGTCATTAGAGGTTATTGAAGTTGGAGAAACAGTAGCTTCATAGACTACTGTAGCATGCAAATTAGTTTGGTTAAAGAATTGTTGTAGAGGTAAATCGGATTCTGTTTGTTGGCTATAATGCTGCACTGTGGGCCAGGCCTGAACCGGACCGTATCGGGCCCGCGGTCCTAACGGGCCTAACGGGCCTGGTGGGCCGGTCCTAACGGTCTCTTAAAGCCCGAGGCGAGCTGGTCTTCAACGGTATGCCCACGAGCCCGGGACCGGCCAGCGGGCCTAGTCCGGGCCCAGCGGGCCTAACGGCTATAATTAAAAAAAAAAAAACAGCCCAACGGCCATATTTAAAAAGTAGCCGTTTGGGGCTGTTTTTTGACCGTTTGGTATTTTATAAAATAATCATTTGGCCCTCAAACTTTATTTTAACCCCAAACTTTATATAATTACACTTTTCCCATTTCTCAACTATAAATACCCCATAATTATTTTATTTTTACTCATCAATTCATCAATCTCTCTCAATCTCTCTACTAGAATTGCTTATTTTATTGTTGAAATTTCA
>MU763170.1:22493-33607 GCA_026770625.1 Nicotiana glauca | reverse complement strand
CCTCACATAACTCTCATTTCATGGCACGGAATGATCCTTCGTGCAAATATAATCAACAATGGCACGGAATGACCCTTCGTGCATAATATAATCAACAATAGCACGGAATGTCCCTTCGTGCGAATATAATCAAACAATGGCACGGAATGACCCTTCGTGCATAATATAATCAACAATGGTACGGAATGACCCTTCGTGCATAATCACTCTTCCTCACCCAAACAACAATCACAACCAAACGGGCGAGGGAAATAAATAATAACAAAAAATGTCCCGGCAAGGGAAGAACACAATTAAATATTCAAATCCCGGCAAGGGAGCAATAACAACAACCTATACATCCCAGTAAGGGAGATAATCACATCTCTTTCCAATTCTTGCATTTTTTACTCGATAGTATTTTATCGTTTGAGCCAACGCTCCAAAGAATTCACAATTCATAATTAATCCTTAAACTTTTCACATTATGTAGAAAAATCATTAATTAGCTTGGAAGAGTCCCAAAGTACACCAAAACAAGTACCAACAAAGACCCACAGTCATACTAGATACCGGTGTATAGATACTCGTCACCATGCCTATACACCGTACTCGATCATTTAGCAAATAACAATAAATAATACTCGTATCCTATTCCCTCAGGCCAAAGTTAGATCAAACACTTACCTCGGTCCAAAGAATAGCAATCAATCCTCAATTACCGCCTTTCCTCTACAATCCGACTCTGAAACAATGATATCTAGGCATAATTAATTCAATAGCATCAATAAAGGCTCAACAACATAATCTCATAGCCTAGAAATGAGTTTTCTAGCATTCTTTCAAAAATACCAAAATTTGACACCGGGCCCACATGGTCCAAACACGAGGCTCGGACCAAAACCTAGTCACTCATAACCCCATGAGTTCAAATATATAATTTGTTTTAAGATCCGACCCAAAATTGAGGATAAATCACCCAAAATTCCCAAAACCCTAACTCTACCCAAAACCCCTAATTTCTACCTTGATTTCATGATTTAGGGCTAGAATTTCAGTAGTTAATGAAGGAAATTGAAGAAAACAAGTTAAACAATGCTTACCCAAGAAGTTTTGATGAAGAATTGCTCTAAAGTTCGCCTTAGGACTTTGGAGAAGGAAAAGCTCGTGAAGGGTTATGTTTTTCCCATCATTGGTTCTGTTTTTTTACTTAAAAATTCGCTGGGCAAAATTGCCCTTCGCGTTTCGCGAGAAAAGGGCCGCGTTCGCGAAGGATAAACTGGGCAATACATCGCGAACGCGTGAAAGGGAACGCGAATGCGTAGAAGAAAATGCTGGGGGTCCAGGGGCTGTTATACACGAACGCGATAGGGGAATCGCGAACGCGGTGAAGGGGGGGTTTGTAACTACGCGAACGCGGGTAGACCCACGCGAACGCGTTGAGTAGACTGGTTAACTTACACGTTCGTGAGATGAAGGATGCGAACGCGAAGAAGGAACCTCTCAGGGCCTTGAACTTGGCTTACGTGATCGCGATAGGGATGACGCGAACGCGAAGGAGGGGAACATCAAAGCACTGCGAACACGAGCATGTGGCCGCATTCGCGAAGAACAAATTGTCTGTGTAAAAATGCAGCAAAAATCTGATCCTTTCCCAAGTGTAAAAACACCCCGAACCACCTCCAATTCACTCCCGAGCCCTCGGGGCCCTAACCAAACACACACACTAACTCAACAATACCCTACGAACTTACTCGAGCGATCAAACCGCCAAAATAACATCAAAATCATCGAATCAAGCCTCAAAACTCATGATTTCTCTTCTAAACTTCATAAACTTTCAAACTTGGAACTCATAGTCCGAAACACGTCAAACGACGTCCGATTTCGACCAAACTTCACAGAAAGCGCTTAAACAATATATAAAACTTGTACCGGGCGTCGTAACCAAAATACAAGCCCGATACCATAGTCTTTTAATCAATTTTTATTTCCATTTTCCTTAACAAGTTCAGAAAAATAATTGAACAGAAATTTTTTTTTACCCGGGTTCTAGACCTCGGATTTCGACTCTGGGCACATGCCCGAGTCCCATATTTTCTACGGACTTTCCAGGATCGTCTATTCACGGGTCCGGGTCCGTTTACAAAAAATATTGACCGAAGTCAACTTTAATCATATTAATATCAAAATTCTTCAAATTCTTTTACAGATTTCATATATTTCAACATAAAAGCTTTCCGGCTACGCGCTGGACTGCGCACGCAAATCGAGGCAACTATAAGTGAGGTTTTAAAGGCCTCCGAAGCGCGGAATAAGGGAGAAATCCGATGATGACCCTTTGGGTTGTCATAAATGGTCTAATACTAGTACTCCACATGATATTCTATACATTAAAGAAAAGGAGCAACAATTAAATTTGCATTTGCAGATATTGCTAAATTCTTACTTTATTCCTTGTAAAATTCGACCACACACACTAACCCCTGAATTACTTGAAAAGAGTGATTTTAGTCCGCGCAAACCCATATCGGTATGTATAAACTTTCTGCTATCACATAAATTTAATGGTTAAAGAATGTATTTGTGTTATAAAATAAGAACGTCAAAGAAATACTATAGAAAATGCATGAAAATGGTAAATATTCGTATTAATAATTAACTAACTCAGCAAAGGATCCTCACAAAATCATATGTGAAAACATAATGCACGAAAGCAAACAAACAGGTTGTTTCACAAGGTTAAAATATAACAGTGCAAATAACCAGGAAGTAGTGATAAATGATGACAAGGGAAACTTGGGGAAGAATAAGACATCCAAGAGGAAGATTAAGTTTATTGAATACCTTCTAAGTCAATAGAGGATTTTGACCATGTCTTAACGTTGAGGAAGATCACCGGCAACTTGGCTATTAGTATGTTTCGCTGCTAATGCGTGAATTTTGAATTAATATTCACAAGTAAGAAGAAAATTGAAAATTTAGTAGTATCGTGAACTTTTGGGTAAATATGGTAATTGAAAATAATACTAGTAAAGTCGCGTAAAGCTTTCTATGTAAAAAAAAAAAAAAAAAAAAAAAGATGAAGTAAGCTTTCATGTGACGGTCTAATAGCCATGAATTTAAAAAATTTAAAAGACAAAAAAATAATCTAAATTGCTAAAAAATGAGAATTTCAAGGTCTAGGACAAACATCTAATGATGATGTAAGCAGACAAATAATTAAAGGATAACTTCTAAGCCTTCTTCTGTGTGGCAATGGGGTTTGAGCAACATAACAAATTGAATAACTTTTGTTTTATTGAAAATAGAGCGTGTAATGTGGAAATAAAAACGTTTAATCAATTTCAACAAGAATACTATTTCACCAAAGTCATTCTAATTCAAAGTCCTTATTATTTTCACCTTTCCTAATCACATCTCATAATTATAGTGAAGTTGAATTCCTGCCCTAAAATATAAGAAAATTAAAAATCTTTTAAAATCTTTATAATTTGCATACATATTATTCAAATATTAGAGGATAAAAAGACAAACGATATTTTGTAAAGAGCCTTCGTGATGTTAATATACCATAGATTACAGACATATTGACACTATTTTGGCTATTGTTGAGAAAATTGGATTTAGGTTTATTAGCCGTCTATTTTGGTTATTAACCGGCTATTTTGGTTGTCATTGAGAAAATTGGTGGAGTCAATTAATTAAAGGCTAAATATACTCAAATATAGATATCACAAGGACCAAATAAAAACTTAGCAATAACTAATGGACTAAAAGTATAATTTCTTTCAAAGAATGAGGATATTGGAGTATAATGGCCTAACACATCTAATTTTCATAATTATTGTATATTACTTTAAAAACAGAATTTACATGATCAGAACGAGGAAACAAACAGTAACTACATAATTTTTTAAAAACATAAATATTTAAAGAAAATTATAAATACTAGTACTAGTAGCTAAATACTAGCAGTCTCATAAATTTCAAAATCAGAATATTAGTGGGACAGGAAAAATAAAAATATTGTGGTGCAGCCATTTTCAGCCACCTGTTTTAAAATTGAGATGTCCATAGTACAGGAATTTTACAAGCAAAATATTGCAGCCTCATAAGTCATACCTAATGGCCTTACACAACCATGGCTTTGAATTTGACCTCAGTACAGCCTCTGCAACCAAAACATATATGCTTTCTCATTCCTACCCATAAACATGATCCCTTTAAGCTGTTTCAGTCTCAAACTTGGCTATCTTCTTCCTTGAGAAGAGCTGCTCTTTCTGAAGAGAGAGATGGAAATGTCACTGAGGAGGAGCTTCCCACTTATTCTGGTATGCTTAGACTTCACTAATTCGTTCTTTTTATAATTTCTGAGTTCTGATTGTAAACCACCGCTAGTCTTTAGGGCATCTGAGTTCTGAAAGTTTTTGTCGCAATCTAGAAGATGTAAACTGACCTCTCTGATTGATTGTTGATTGTTACCCTAGTGGAGAATTAAAAAAAGAATCAGCATTATACCTCTGCCTCATTAATATGAATTTTTAAGTTAATCATAGGGTGTTCAATTTCCTGTTTCCATTTGATATATGACAGCATGAGCTGCATTTGTTCTGTTTGTTGTTGAACTTTTGCTGATTTTGTTTTGATTTAGGGTCATTATCTTCTGCTCGAACGCAGCTAGATCTCTTGGATCAGCTTACTTCCAGCAGCTCAGCAGTTAATGGTATATGTTCTCCCCTTTGGTTCTTTGTCTTTTTCTTGATTAGTATTGTGAGAATTTAAACAAACTGCTCTAAGAAGTACAAAAATCAGAATTTGCATCATTTACGAAAGTCAACTTTAGGCCAGGAATTTAACATCTTACATCTATCTATTATGCAAAAGCATCTAGACCATGATCATCGAAGCATCTGCGATTCCTTTCCTTCAAACTGCCCAAAAATATACAAGCATGAATTGTCTTCCGGGCCATATGGAGGTGCTTTTGTGCCTTCCGGACCTTGGTATTTCTGATTGTACTCCTAATGTGTTAACGAACATACTCCAGACTTCCCAGATATATATACTATGTAGCAGATAATAATTTGGGAATTCTACATCCTCCATACACATGGGCACTAGTTGCACAATCTGTAGTCTTCTTTATGCAAGTTATACTGTGTGAGACAGCTTCATGTTGAATCCATTAAGCATTCTGCTGTAAATGGGGATTCAGTTCACTGTATCATCTTCTATGGCCATTCATTATCCCTTCCATTTAGTCAAAAAGTTATAACAAGATTTCAAGTAAAGTTGCCCATCTTTGCTTACTTTCGCCTTTCCTTATAGAGAGCTGAGTTACGCTTTAGTTATTCTTGACCATCGTTGACTTGATCCTTGGCCAGGTTATGAAAGTGATAGTAGCTCTAGTAAACCTACAATTCGTGCTCAGCTCGCTAAGTTGGTTGGAGATCGAGATGATGACTTCAGCATTCCCTTGGGTAAGAATCTTAAGAAGGTCAGCGCCAAGTTCTTAACTGTTTCACAGAAGAGAAACATCAAAAGGCAAGCCTACTTGAATGAAGTTTCTCAGAGGAATGACTCAGTATTCTTTGCTACAATTGGAGCATTCGTCATCCTTCCACCCCTTGTCATTTTAGGAATTGCAATTGCGACAGGTTATGTGCAGCTATTTCCATGACTTGTATAAATACTTTGTATAAAGATCCACTGTTTCTGTTGCTAATATAGTGAAACTATATAAATTTGTGAAAGTCCTGCTAATTCTCGAGATGAATGGTCATTTGGAGTTGTACATTAACAGATTATTGCTAGTAAAAGGTGATTGAATGGGCACTTTTCTCTCGCTTGAGTGTCTTTCGTTGTAGGTCTCACCGCAAGACCTAGAGTTGGTTAGAACTAGCTGAATATGTTGTGATGGAGTTGGATATGCTTAACTTATTGAAATGTAAAAAGGCAGAGATAGATACAAAATTTAAACTACAAATGTAAAAGGCGGACACAAGATTCCTCATATTAATTGCTGTATACAATGCTCTACACTGATTGTACTACACAAAACTCTCATATTTGTTTGTGAAAGAATTTAATGTTAGTAAAAGGCAAATTATTTGTTTTTCTGAAGTCTTAACATGGTTCTGGTGATGGCATGGATGATAATTCATTTTTCTCGTTAGTTGGAGATGTTTCTTGATCCGTTGGTCGTACTGAATCATTGCCTACGGTCACTCCTGATTGCTTTATAGAGTGCCATTTTTCTTGGAGTAGATAGATGAACGCGATAACAGCGACCTCAGCACTGAAAAGCCAGTTCCAAACACTGGTTCTTTTCATTGTTTTCATGTGATATGCCTGTAATCCTGTATATATGTTGACAATTCCCAGTACAGTAACTGTGATTCCAATGAGCCAGTGGAAACAAAACCATGCACCCCTTCTTTTGCTTCCCCTGCAAAGGAAGAACAAGAAACAGTACTAATTAAGTACACCCCTCTTTCCCACATAAAGCTTTTATTCAATTGAATGAAGAGAAAATTTAATGGTGAATTCATGGTATGCTTTACTTGTCAGGCCGAAAAATCCCAGCGACTATTGGCAGCCATGTGGCAACATATAGAGCTAAGCCAATCCTTTGGTGAGTATTGTTGAAAAAGTTCTCAAAGTTTATTACTGACAAAGTTGTTGCTGTTATTACAAGGATAACAGATAGTATCTGCCAAATAAGAAAGAAATATTGATGTGAATTTTATGCACTACATAATTATGTAAATGCACGTGGACTTTCTAAATAGTACTAGTAGTCAGCTGTCAAGTATCATATGTCAAAACAAACGGTTATAACTAACATCATAATTAACTTCAATTGTGCTCATTTCTAAATAGTAATAAACTGATAGAGTTATTTGTAGTACTCAAATAAGAGAGTTTATTAATCCTGTCCTTCCTTTCCCATCAAGCATTCATTACTGCTATCAACTTGAGGATGAATGGAGGTTAACTTACAATTAATTAATACTCCCTCCGGTCCAAAATAAGTGATTTTTTGGGTGTTTTCACACATATTAAGAAACCCATCTTTTAGCATTAATTAGCAATAGAATTGACCATATTATCCTTTACTATCTCACATAAACACTCCTAACACATATTCCAACATTATTTACTCCATGGACAATGTAGGAAAAAAATAATTAATTCATTCTTGAAATCTGGAAAAATCACTTATTTTGGACCACAAGAAAAAGACCAAAAAATCACTTATTTTGGATCGGAGGGAGTAACAAACTATGGGCTAGTTTAATTATTAGCAAATCTGTAATCATAGCTGTTACTCTCTTTCAGTATCATTACAGGTGAAAAGTGGGGTACTTTTATCCTATAAACAAGATTCAAATTTGTAATAATAACTTTCAGTAACTGTTGAGATACTGATGCTTATGCCAAAGAAAAGAACAGTATACCCTTCATTGACTGAATGAAGTTTATGACCTTTTCTATGTTCTCAGTGAAACAAAAGTTGAAGGGATTTTACCTGTAAAGAAGCATGAGTATAGAAAATAAGCTTTAGCCTTCTTCCACATTGCTGTCTATTTGACATTCTCACTACAAGAATCGCGATAGGCATCAAGAAACCCATAGAAGCCCATAGCAGAAATCCATGTAGGATAATTTGAAATGACAGCTTTGGACTTAACTGAAATTTGAGATAGATAATTAGTTGCTGCCTTACAAATATATGGGAAATTACAGAACAATAGCTAGAAATTGTCTAGTGAGATGGTTCGATCAAGTTTACTTTTTCAGAGGAAAAGATAAAATTGAATGATAGAGAATAGGATATGTAAATGTGAATAACCTCAAGGACTTTGTTATCACTGCATTCATGAATAATCTTTTTTGTTTTCTTTTGAGTTGAACTGACTAATGGTAGAAGAGCAAAAATGAGAATCACCGCATGAACTATGAGCTTCTGCAGGGGCAGTATGGTGTTTCTACTCATACTCCTATGTTTCTAATGCTACAAAACTTTGTGTTGGTGAAGAGAGGAAGGAACTGAGAAGAAAAAGAGACAGCACCACCAAAAGGTGTTGAGCTTAGCTTGTTATAACCAGTAGGCTCTGAAGGTACATTGCTTTCTCTTCAACTGCAATGGTCAATTGAATTTTATCATAAACTAAACAACACTTTGTCTAAAAAATAAAGACATTGTAGAAAAACAAGTATTTCCTTTCTAAGCAGTGTTATCCTCAACTCTGAAAAGAAGCCAAAGTGAAATGCTCTTTTGACAAATTCACAATGTTTGGCATAGTGTTTTATACTGTATATTTTTATATTGAGGAAAAGAAAGTAGGGAAATGGAAGTTAGGCTGTGATTTCAACCTGGTGGGGACTCTATGACAGGCTTTTCTTTTTTAATGGAGAGAGTGTGGGATTTCAGAGCAGAAGATAGCCAGAGTGGGAGGACAAAATTTCAAAAAATTATCAAGTATAGTTGACAAAATATATGTACAATTTTAGTCTCTACTTACCCACTACTAAGCAGAAGCATGGTCACTAGTATTAGTAAGCATTTTTCTATGTTGGGTGGTTACTTTTGGAAATGCACAAAACTTGAACCCTTTAAACCATCGGACAGTTAACAGTTGTATTTGTTAAGTTGGTAAACCACAAATATTATTCTGTTCCGAAACAAATTTTCTGATCTTGCTAATTCAGCAATGCACGTAATACGTAATTTATTTATCAGCCATTTATAGACACTTTTTGCTGGCCAAAGACACTTACATCGTGTGAGAATTTAATTAAACAATAGTATAAGACAGGTAGACCATGACATGCAACTTTATGCAGTAGATTTTACAAATGTGATTGCTGAATAGCTTTATTGTTATGGCCCCTCCATTATCATATACTTGAAATCAATTTCTGTATCGAATCATGACGGTTTTGGCCTACTTACGTGCTTCATATATCTTGGAAGTATTAGCCTTGGACCACAGCTAATAACCTGTATTAATTTGCTACATCCTTTTGAGACTCTGCTTCTTGTTACTGGTCTTTAGAAAATCAGAATCCTTCTAACTAACAATGTACTGTAGTATATAGTAAGTAGTGAGTGTTCAAGTTTGCAATTTTGGGTTAGAATATGAAGTGACTAGGAGGTCCCTATAGAGCAGGAGTTGGCACATGGGAGCCAATGATGCCAATTTACCCAAAGTTGTTAATATGTCACATGTAATACAAGCACAACCTTCCACCTTGGTATGATAACTTTGAAAACAAATTGCAATCAAAAGCTTAGGTAGTTTCTCATAGGGGTATTGTGTACAAAGGAAACCGACAAACCGCATTAACCAGATAATCCGAGTCAAACCGAGAAAAAAAACCCGACTATGGTATTTGGTTTGGTGTTGGAAAAAAAAAACAACCATAATTGGTTTGATTTGGCTTGGTTTTAACTAAAGAAAGTCAAACCGAAACCAAACAAACCCGACATTACATATATAAAAATTTTAGATATATTTCATATATAAATATACTTATTATGCTGTAATTTATAAATATTTCTTAAAAAAATTCATGATTTTATTTTTAAGGTATTATTTCAAGGTTGGACATAGAACTTTTGAATGTTCCATTAATTTTGATAGCCATTAATATTTGTAACTTAAATAATGCTAACAAAAGCCCAAATCAAAATCGAATCAATATTAATGCTAACAAAAGACATTCAATTCAATACTACGAATGGCAGTGTATTGAATATCTATTTTTTGTTTTGCAATAATTTAGATAAAAATGCATAACCTATTTTTGTTTTTTGTTTTTTGTTTAGTGTTTAGTCATGTAATTAATACTCCCTTATTAGTCTACTTATTTTAGCATGACTTAGTACTTTTAGATTATATTTATTTTTATTATGGCTTTTTAATTAGCAATATTTTACATAATATTATTGTCTTTATTATTGAATATCTTAGTATAGTGCCATGACACATCTCATATTTTGTATTATTTTCTTGAAAAATACATTATATAATTGTATCTTACTAGGATTAAAGAAATATTTTGAGCACAAGTTATATGTTTGTTCTACAAAGATTTAACCGGAAAAAATCCCAAAAAAACTCGAGAAAAACCGAGATTGAAAAACTCGAGTTTTATTGATTTGGTTTGGTATTTACAGGGGCGGATCTAGCATGTCATCTATGGGTTCCCGTAAACCCAGTAGCTTTTGTTCAAACAGTGTAAATGTGTTCTAAAAATTCATTAAATAGCTACAATTATTTAAATGTGAACTCAATTACTATTGAAAATTTACTCGAAGTCGTTGCAGGAACCCATAAACTTTAAATCCTAGATCCGCCTCTGGGTATTTAGATTTAATAAACCGACACAATTGATTTGGTTTGGTAATTACAAATTCCGAACCAACCCAATCTATGTACAACCCTAGTTTCTCAACTTAATATAATTTCTACTAATCTATCTAAATTGTGATAGATAGAATTATCTGATACCTGCGCTTGGTGAAAGGAGTCGGGCCTACTACTAATATTGAGGGATCATCGGATTCCGTAAACTTCAATATAAATCCATTAAATATAGTATGTATAAATAACTTGACACCCTGAACACTAAAAGTTTTTAGGGGCACTAGTTGAGTAGTTTGCTCCAATTTCTTTACCCAACGTGTTAATTTATAACCAAAAAAAAAAAATATAGTGATTCACCCGTCGTGTTAAAATTCTGGATCCGCCTCTACTGGTGAAAGGCAGTAGACTGGAAGATTAGTCGAGTTGTGTGCAATTGTCTCGACACCACCGTTATTAAAGAAAAAGTAATTGGATAAAGCAAAATTACCTTAAGTATAGTGAATTAACAAATAGGTCAAGCAAACCTTTGGAAAGGACGAAAGCAGTTCTGATTTTAACATGAATAATACTATAATGGTTGCTTTAACCACCACTGCAATGACTTTCCTTTTTCTTTTTTTTTTTCTTTTTTTTTTGTTTCTCCGGTATCCGGTACCCACATTGGAGCCGAAATTCAAAAATAGCCAGATTTACCACTGGTCGTTGAAAAATAGCCAAGTTTCAAAAGTCATCGAAATTTAGCCACTTTAAATCTGA
>MU763170.1:5898-20025 GCA_026770625.1 Nicotiana glauca | reverse complement strand
TTAAAACCAAACCAAACCAATTATGGTCGGGTTATTTTTTCCAACACCAAACCAAGTCAAACCAACCCATGATCGTATTTTTTTTACTTGTTTGACTCGGATTATCGGTTTGGTGCAGTTTATCGGTTTTCTTTGTACACCCCTAGTGTCAATGTGGTATATTGAACATGAAATTCAATAATTTTAGTACATTTAATTAGCATGCTCGTTACGTTCTTGGTTTTGATTCATCTTACCTATATGAATTAGAGAAATTCAATAACTTGCTGATGCATTTTACTATATGTATCTCTCCCAACTGCTACCAATAAAATGTTTTATTTCACATCAATCATAAGTGAATGATATCTTCATCGAGAATACTGAAAAGAAAAATATGAAATATGGTTATATTATATATGAAAAAGCAAGCAAAAAACTCTTTTTGGAAACGCAATTAAACGAATAATAGGTGTTCTATGAGATGGAGAACAAAAAAGAAATTAAAATCGAAAACACTAAGCAAAAAACATGGGTGTCTAATTCAAATAATTCATATTCTGGAAGAAAAAAAACACAAATAATTGAGATAGAAACAGGAAAAGGTACAGAGGTGCCTAATTCCCCTTTTTGGACTTAATTTATCATAGTATCTTTTTTTAAGTTTTTATGCATTAATTTAGTAGTTAGAAAACTAAGACTACAAGAGCTGACGAAAAAGTGGATTATCATTCGAGTGAGGATGTCAAAATTGACCTAAAGACATATCACACGTTCAATTTGTCCAAAATTTAACGAGTCGAGCAATATGTATTTTATTAGAAAATTCGCCCGCGCTTAGAAGGACCTTATTGAACTTACGAAATAATCTTTCCTAACGCATGAACAACGAAATAAATTCTTGTAAAACCTCAAATATTGAGAATACTCCACACATAAATTAAATGCAAGGACCATAACACCTATAATGTGGAAGAAAATTGGGATAGGATGGAAAGGAAAGTAAAGGAATTGCAAAATAGGAATTGCAAACATCTAGTGGCGTGAATGTGTGTGTGAATGTATATACTACTTATCTAAGATACAAATATAAAGCACACAAGATCTGACAAAGAAAAAGATGAATTGCCTTATTAAATGTAAATGCTTTCTCAATGTTGATTTATCTTTTATAATAATGAAGCATCAATTTATTCTATTTTCCTCTATTAAAACTACAAAACCATCAAGTTCACAATGTGATGGACTTCGTATTCGCGTTCTGATTTGTGGTTATAATTCATGATTTAGCACATTATTTGCTTTGCATTTTACATGCTTTAATGATAAATTACAATTTATTTGCGCCTAATGGAGTCTATTTTATGTATAGGTGAATTGTAGATGAAAGTAGAGCAAAAGGGATACTTAAGCATTGAAAGTGTGCTCGAGAACACTGAAAAAGAGAGACCAGATAAGGCCAGTTTAACCAGGCTTTAGCTTGGCAAGGCCATCAAAGGCCAGGATTGAGAATAAATGTATGATTTGCGCATGCTTGTATTGCTTGCCTTGATATTTATAAATGATGACATTGCTTTCCCGGATTGAAAATAAATGTATAAATGATGAAAATGGATTTGAAAATTTCCCTATGAATAAAAGAATTGTTTACTTGCCCCTTCTATTGAGTTATAGCCATGTTTATAGAAATCTTTGGTTTATTGTACAATTTGTATTTTATTATTGGAACAATAGTAAGTATCGAAGTCGACCTCTCGTCTCTACTTCTTCGAAGTTAGGTGGGATACTTACTGAGTACATGTTGTGTTTGTACTTATACTACACTTGCTGTGTCATTTTATTGCATAGGCACATGTATCTCTTGTGGCTTACTGGGCGTAGCAGCATGGATGATACAGAGACTAGGTGAGCTGCATTCCTCGAGGCGACTCGCAGCCCGTATAGTCTCTTTCAGCGTATTGTATTTACTTTCTGTCTAATTTTTATTCTGAACAGTTATTGTACTTTATTCGGTCCCTTAGTAACTGCTCATGCACTTGTGACTCCGGGTTCTGGGATGTCTGTGGGATTATTCAGTATTATGAAATCATTAAAGATATCATTATTTATTCAGTATAATTTATTCTTTATTGTTAAAATATATAAAAGAAGTGAATTCAGAAATATCTAAAACGAGAAGTTACTAGTTGTTTAGAGTTAGCTTCCTGACAATGGTGTCCGGCGCCATCACGAACCTTAGTAGATTTTGGGTCGTGACAGTATGAGTAGCTAAACTCCTAATCTAGGATTTTTATGGAACCTATTGGAACATGATTTTCTTGTTACTTTAATATAGATTTGCTATAGTATTCTCTCTATTTATTCAACTATATGCTTATTGTTGTTGATTGAAGGGGCCACAATTAACTGTTCCTATTTAGTATGTATTACTCGGGAGAGAGTGCATTAGGTAGTTTATTGAAAAACATCACTCCTAGCATATATGAGGGATCAATACGAATGGTTTAAAGGTGGGATTAGGGATAACGAAAGCTTGGTGCGATCTATGTGAGCTATACTTAAGGCTAGCTAGCGTAGTTCGGGAGAATATATCTAGTATATTATTGTAATTACTTGGGAGAGAGTTACGACAGCCAGAGTGCTCGTGATCGATAGAGAAGACTTAGGCAAATTTATAAAAAACGTAGCGAAAAGGATTCTGACAATAGAGGAAATCCGAACCTTAGGTCATTCCAATTCTTGTTTACAACCGCTTTGTAGTTAGTTCTTGTTTATTGTATTTTTATCACGTAATATTTATTTTGTAAACATCCCATTTATTACTTAAATATCTCTGAAGATTGAATACGTGAATTTGTGTGAGTCCAGTAGCTATGTTTGATACGTTAATTCTCTGTGGGATTCAACACCAGACTTGTTAACCGGAATATATTTGCAATAATCGCTTTGTCTTTTTATAAGGCATAATTGGGCGTGATCGCATTCTCAAAAACTTCATTGATACGGAGTTTTCCTAAAATCAATTCCAGTTCAAATTAATGATGAGTATACAATATACATAACCATGGATCCAAACTTGTATTTGAGTGTCATTTGACTCATTTTTCAATATTTACATATCAATTTCACCATAATTTGCAAGTGAGGATATAAAATGTCACGACCCAAAATTCACTAAGAGCCGTGATGGTGTCGGACACTGCTGTCTAGCAAGCCAACTATAAATACTTAATTAAATTCACATTTAGATAGTAAAAGATAATCTTTACAAAATGAATAAAGAATATTCAGAAGTTATTAAAGAATACCCAGAATCATCCCAAATGCCGGTGTCAAAAATGCATGAGGAATTACTAAGGAATCAAATAAAGTACAAAAATTGTCCGGAATACAAATTGGACAGAACGTAAATACAATACGCTAAAAGAGACTATACTGGCTGCAGGTCACCTCAAGAAATACGGCTCGCCTAATCCCCCTATTATCCATACTGCTACGCCCAGTAGGATACTAGAAATACAGGTGCTTGTGTAACAAAAATACACAGCAAATGTAGCATGAATACGAAAACAACATATACTCAGTAAGTATCCCGCCTAATCTCGAAGAAGTAGAGATGAGAGGTCGACTTCGATACTTATTAGTGGTCCAATAATGATACGACAATAATATAACTAATAGAGGATTTTTTTTTATAAACATGATTGTAATTCAATATAAGGAAGCAAGTAAGCATTTCTTTCTTTTATAGGAAATTCCCAAATTTCTTTTTCATTATTTATATATTTATTCTCAAGCCGGGAAGAAACAATATCACTTTAATAAATTTCAAGACTAGCAATACAAGCATGTGCAATCATGCCGAGGACGTACATCCCAATCCAACAATATTTAAACGGTGCACTGACAGAGGATCGAATGGAACGAACCATAGATGCATCTATTTAATCTACCGAGACGTTCTGCCCGTTCCACAATAGATTAACGTATTCAACAGTCAAATCAATAATACATCGAGGAGCAATTATTTAGGAAAAGGCAAGTTGCTCTTTTAAAAGTCAAGTAATGATATCTAGCTTTTTAGAAATTCATTTACACATTCGATATGTTTTAAGCATTTTTAAATTTGTCAACAAGGTTGCACTTATTATAAGTAAGCATGCTTTTGGGTACTAGACTACCGGCATAAATATAATAGTAGCTATGCACTGACTCTCGTCACCTCGTGTGTCCTCACAAATATTAGCACATAACCTATTAACTCACCTATGGGGATAATTCTCTCTTACAAGGCTAGAAAGGAGAATCACCTTGCTCCGAAGTTCCATAACCGGCATTTCACGACCTTTCGAAGACTCAAATCGATGCAAAATGCTCCAAAACTAGCCAATAATTATGAAAATCCATTAATATATGCTCAATTACTCATAATGATCCAACACATCTGCATCTGCATGGGCGGCCTCAGGGTCCACCCTCTCAGCACCGTCGCCCCCTTCTCCAACAGCACCCGACGAGCCACTCTCCGGAATGCGGGCTGGGATGGCATCGGGAACTGCCCTCCCTTGGGGAGCTGACCTCCCAGAATGGATGGCATCGGCCATAAAAACTGGCCTCGACCCCTGATGGGGCTCACTCTCCCTCTCATCCTTTGTGGCTACCCCCTTGCCAGTTATCAACCGGCGTCTTTTCCTCTCTGGCAGATCTTCACCCTCAGAAGTCTCCTCCACAGGCCGCAGGGATGGCATTGAAGGAGTCTCTTCACTTGTGGTCGCCGCCACAGGCACTCAGGAACCTCGGGAGCGCCATCACTGAGCGAGCCACAGGGTATGTCTCCACCCTCAGAGTCAGTCCCCGCCCTAGGCAAGGTAACGACGTTCTTCTTCTTCTTAGGGGTGTTCCGACCTGCCAATACGAATAAGTCAGGTAACAAAACCTAAGTGAACCTCCAAACCTTAGCCAAAGAATTACCTGACGGGCCGTATCGTTCACGAAACGCAGCCCAGGTACGACATTCCTCCGAATAAGGAATTATTCTTTCCACCCACAATTTAATATTTTCAATGAACTGGGGTGGAGAAGCCCTCGCTACAAAAAAAAAAAAGAGAAATCAAAGAAATCACAGTGGCCGTATGGTCAAGGTCGCAAGCAGTCATGAATTCTACAAATAAAGGTACTTACGTTCTGGATTCCATCTTTCCGGGAACGCTTCAGGATTCGACACCAGGTGCTCCGTTCTAATGTAGAAGTATTTACGCCAAAAGCGGCGGTTGGTCTTGTTGTCGGCTTTAACAACCAAACCCCTCGTGCCATGACTTTTCAGCTGCAGCATGGTACCCCTCAGGTAACCAGGGCTGAACAACTGTAAAAGGTGGTGAACCGAGACGCTGCACTCAGCCCTGGACGCATATGTGGTCATAATTCGGCACACCTTCAAGGTGAAAGGAGTAAGCTGAGCCGGACACACGTTGAAAAAATGGCAAAGCTCCTCCGTTAGGGGGTAGATTGGAAGACTGTAATCGATCAAGAACGGGTACTCGTAGAATGTGCAGTACCCAGATCGGTGCACATTCGCATAGTCCGTTCCAGCCGGAACCATTTCCACGTGGTCCGGAATGTGGTGCGTCTCTCGAAGATCACCTAAGTGGGATGGTAATAAATAACTGTGCTCCCAGGGAAAGGCTGGGCTTTTAGTTGGAAAATCCTTGCGAATATGCATCTCCTTCGGGAGGACGTTGTCGACACTAAGAGGAACAAAGGCCTTCCCTGCCTTTTCCTCTTCGCCACCGGAAGAGGGCGGAACCCTAGATGGGGCATTATCTTTGGTATTTTTACTACTCTGGCCACGTTTTGTCATGTTATCCTATGTAAGAAACGAAGCACTAACGATAGGAAGTGTGGTTTCAAGGAAGTGGGATAGTCTCGCACGAAATAGCGGTTGCTAGAAAGAAAGGTAAAAAAGGAAGCCAGAAAAGGTTTTCCAAAGGTTCGAAAGATGAAATGGATTGAACCTTCCCTCTATTTATAGGGTTAGGTTTCATAGAAATCGAAGAGGCATGATTCAAAACGGGCGCGGGAAATCAGAACATCACATCATCCTCTGAACCGCCTCGGGAGTAAATATAGTTATGACGCATGCGGGCGATGACATCATTTCGAAAAGGGAGCCACACATCAGCAGCTTGGCGATGCCATACATTTCACCTCATTCACATCACCGCCCCCATAGTGAGGTCAAATTTTCTAAAGACGAGGTTTGCATTTCCGCCCATTGAAGACGTCTACCTGATACGCCTCCAACGAGCGGAGGGACTAACTGTATGGGGTCAAATTTGGCCCTCAATGTCTCTACGTCGAAGGGTACGCCCAGTGAGCATACGTCAACTAAAGTAAGGGTACGACTTGGGCGTGAGGACAAAGGCGACGCCAGTTAAAATCCAGCATCCTCGCTAGGGAGACGTCGACTACTTTTTGTACTTTTATGATTATTTCGAGGAAGGCCCCCTGCTATATAAAGGGGACCTTCCCATTGTAAAGGGGCATCAGTATTATTATCAAATAATACAACTCTCTCATTTTCTCCTATTTCCCTCTCTATCTCTACATCTAACGAACACTCATTTCTCAAGTTCTTATTATCAGATCTACTACGATATTTTAATCTTTTCATCTCTAGGTTATATTACATTTGATTACGATTTACCCCTATTTATTTTTTGATTGTTTTTAAGCTTATAAGGTATATTAATAACTTTTGAGCCAAACACTTTATCTTCGAGAAATTTCGGATTTCGGGCACGTGGGCCCAAGGGCATTTTTGTCAACTTTTAGTTCGGGGTTAGGAATTGTTACAAATTGGGTTGTAAAGTTTAATTAAGCTTATATTAATGGATTTTATAATCATTGGCTAGTTTTGGAGCATTGTACGTTGGTGCAAGTCTTTAGAGGAATGAAGAATACCGGTTATGAGTCTTCGGAGCAAGGTGAGTCTCCTTTCTAACCTTGTAAGAGGGAATTGTCCCCATAGGTAAAATAATTGATTATGTGCTTCTATTTGTGGGGGATACGTATTCACGAGGTGACGAGAGTCCGAGCGTAGCTACTATTATGTATTGTTTGGATAGTTAGGACCTAAAAGCATGTTATACTTGGATTAATTACGAACCCATTGATAGCTTGAATTGCTTAAATCACATTGAATTAGTAAGTAAATTTCTAAACGGATAAACTTCATTTATTAAAGATTGTTAAAGGAGAATCGATATTAATTGGATAATTTCTCCCCGATGAATTCTTAATTGACTACTTGAGCATGTATTTTATGTGTACCTGCGTTGCATGCCTGATTCACGAGCAGGGTATGCGTTTATTTATGGAACGGGCCGAACGCCTTGACAGTTTAAATAGATGCATCTATGGTTCGGGCCATTTGACCCTCGGCAGTGCATAGTTTATATTCCTGTTGGATCGGGCCATCGCCTCGATGTGATTTGCGTATGTTATTTGTCGCTTGAGGATTTTTAAACGTGAAATTTACCATTTGTGGCTTGATATAAAATGATAAGATAATAAAGAACAAACCTTGGAAGCCCTTGATTATGTGTTGAAGGTGTTTACCTATTTTCTGGCTTCGCGAATTAAAACTATTATATAAATCCATGATTTCACTCACATTTCTAGAATATTGTTAATTGACCTCTAGTGAGTGTCGAAGTTGGCCATCTCGTCTCTACTTCTTCGAGATTAGGCGGGATACTCATTGATTACATACTCATACTACATTTCTGTGCATTTTTATTGCACATGTATATATATACCTCTAGCGGCCTACTGGGCGTAGCAGCGCGGATGATTCTGGGACTAGGTGAGCTACATTGTTTGAGGCGACCCGCAACTAGTGTATTTCCTTTCAGCATTTTTATATTTATTCCCTGCCCACTGTATTTCAGACAAATATTGTATTTTATTTTCCTTATCAATAGATGCTCATGCACTTGTGACACCGGGTTCTGGGATGGTTTTTGAAAGATGTGTGCTAATAGTTATTACTTAATTTGAATTGAAGTAGAGATTATTTTAATTATGAAAAATGGAAGGAAAAATCCTAGATTTTCGAAGGTATTAAAAGAGAATTTAATTGATTATTTAGTTAGCTTGCCTGATAGAGGTGTCCGACGCCACCACGACCCTTAGTGGATTTTTGGTCGTGACAATATGGTATCAGAGCACTAGGTTCCCGTCGGTCTCACGAGTCATGAGCAAGTCTAGTAGAGTTTCGAGGGTCAGTACAGAGACGTCTGCACTTATCCTCGGGAGGCTACAGGGCTGTTAGGAGTACTTCCCTTATTGATTTCATTATCGTGTGGTTCAATTCCTTTGAGGCTTATGCCTTTGATATCTTCCTACTTAATCTTATGCGAGCGCTTGTTATAAATCGAAAATTGAAGGATTGTAACGGCACTACAAATGTGGTGCGGGATGATTCTCCCGGTATAGTTGATTGGACTAATATAGTCGCCTTAAGGAAGGATATTCTAGTGTTCAACTCAGTGACAGAACTTCTAAGAGCCTTGAGGCTAGGAACAGGTTGCCGCGATACTTATGAGCGATTATTCCACAGTATTGGTATGATGGTAGGATGTTTGCCCGCACGTCGGGGCAGTGAATGACTTGAAGGGAGGCTTACTCCGTGTGTAATCAAGGGGTTCAGTCTTTAATTCCCAGTAAGGGAAAGGCAGTTGAATTAAGGATGGTCAGATGTGGGCTGGTGGAAGTAATGAGACTTGGTAATTGCAAGCATGGTGGAGATTTCTTCTATGATGGGGTGTCGTGGCCCTAATGGAACAAACTGAGTTCATCGATGTTATAATCTGCTACAATTCGACTTTATGGCAGGATATTGTGAAATACTATTGGAGATACAACTGTCAGATATCGCATGGTGGGTGGTTTAGGATCGAATTAGAATTTCTAATGTTGACGGTTCGAGAAAGATGACCTTCGAAAAGGTTTGGAGTTAGTAGCAAATTGTGGATTCAAGTTCTATGAAGATAAATTTTACTAAGACAACGATTGAGCAACAAAGATGAGAAGGACATGTGGGAAGGGTCAGGCAGAGTTTTAAACTTCTAAAAGGCCAGGCTTAGAGAGTGCAGGACGTGCAGTTGATTAAAGAAGTGAGTTTGCCCAAAGTGGAAGAGCAGCGGAGCTGTGTAGGGGCTTGGTAATAAGGTGACTATGTGCCTTAAGGAGAGTCTGGAATGATTGGAGAATATTGGAGCTTGGTTATTGGGGTCTACAGATCTAATTTGAAGTAAGGATTCTTGTGCGGACGAAGATTTAATATAACGGAAAGGAGCTGCTTAAATGAAGAAGGATGTAGCATGACGTTGAATTGAAAGGATGTTGTCGCGCACTTAAATGATGTCCACGAGGGGTAAATGGACCTGTGTAGTTGGAAAGTGAGCTCAGACCCAATATAGGTTATTGATATTGAAGTGATTATGCCCCGTGCAGTGGTGTTGGAAGAGACTAGGGAGAGCTTCTATAGGTGGGTTACCCAAGGGAGCAGGTTAGCGGTCGCGTGGTTGGCAAGGCTTCTGCAAAAGAATCCTATCGGTTATATAGCAAGGGAATCTGTTGTGCAAATATGTTGATGAGTTAGAATATAAGTAGGGGTTTTACAGAAAGATTTCGAGAGCTTTGGCGGGTGATTGCGTGAGGTTATGTCAATAAGAGATAAAGATGACAAGTGAATCCCAGATTTGTGGTATGATGGCTTCAAGCTAAATGGGAGAGTCCCACCGCTTATGATGAGGTTGCAAAGTTAACTGCTCGTGAGGTTTCTGGTTATTAGCATATTGATGGATTATTCTAGCTACGGGAAAAGACCATAAGTGGTAAAATGAGTAGATGAATTGTTGGGGGCGTGTTATGGTCGGCCTTATTGGCTCATGTTCAGATTTGGGGGAAGGATTCAGGATTTATGCCTTGTATAGAAGCGGGTTTAAAGGGGAGTGATTCTGCTAGGTGCTTTGTTGAGAGGGTATTAATGTGCTAGAAGATTCATGTATTTGATTATATTCGGGACCAAGTCAGAGCGGGTGGCTCTCAACAACAATCCTAGTAGATCCTAAGGGATAAAGTGTGGTGCCTAATGATTTCAAGCCTATGAGTACGATTAAGGATCAAGATTTGTAACGACTTATGAAAAGGTGCCCAGAATGTTCTATGATATTTTGACTTGTAGTGTAGCATTTGTGAGATATGAAATAGTTCGTGGGATTTGAGACAACATGGTCTCGTGACTCAAGGCCACTCGGGGTGAGTGTAGAGGGAGTATGTTATGTGTTGAATAGAGTTAGTATTATTTCCAGCGCAATCAAAGATAAACTGGAAGGAGGCAGATTGATTAGCCATAGTTGAATTGGCATATTGGGGTCAGTGATCAGTTCATTCAGCGCGATCAAGATATGCGTATGATTTGTGGCGGCACGTGTGAGGCTTGTCGGCTGTCGTAATTGATGTTATTCAGAAGCATTCTTCTGTTATGGCTTATTAAGTGGAAGCAGATTCCGGAAAGGCTATAGTAGCTTGGACCACTACTTAGATATTTGCATATCCTACGGCTATGGGAATTTACCTGTGTGTTGCTATAATTCTCCTAAAGTGAGTTAAGTAAAAAGTTCTTATATGATGAAGTGTTAAAATATTACTGATTTCGGAGTTACGATGAAAATCGTGTTCTATTGTATGTTGGCACGTCGGGTGCAGTGAGTAGCATGGAAATTCGAAGTGCGGATCGAGGTTGCAGTTTGCTGTTAGTAAGGATGTCACGAGCTCGGATGAGCAAGAAAAGGATGGAATGTTTAAACTAAATTGGTATTGTATTCAGCATCACCGGAGATCGATGTGTTGTCAAAGAGGCTTTGCATTCTGGTTAAGGATTGTTGATCGCTTCTCAGCGTTAGTACGGCCGATGGTTTAGATGTGCGGACCCGTTATTTATTTTGGAAGATTGTGGGAACGTGTTCCACGAGAAGATTGTACCAGTATGGCATGTAGCCACTTGTTTGACTAAAGATTTAAACCAAGTATAAGAAATTTGGGTAATATCATTACTTTGAGAATTTATGCCTGGAGGGCACTTTGTTTATTGGGTTATGAACTGAATAGGTTTGCTCCGGTTATGACTGTTGTTCTTGTGTGTTATGAGAATAGGGAAATTAGTATGGACCTTTGAAAGGTTATTGGCTTAATTTGATGTGATCAGGATCGACTTGAGGTCGGTGGATGGGTTTAAATGTGAATATGGGCTCTATGACAAGCCAGTTGAGTTCATTTTAGTAACGCGCTTCTTATGGAGTAGGTAGGGTGTCATCTCATTGTCAGATATTTCATGAAGTGATACATTTTTCCATGTGAGTTGTGAGACGGCCTGAGAAATTGTGTATGTGTTGAGGACCAGCGTGGGAATGTCGTATTATGAGCAAAATGGCTCTTGAGATTCAGATTATATATCGCACCTCAGTTGTGCTTGAGTTTCGTGGCTTATGGCGCTATATGTCCCCTAGAGATGTTATTATGCATTTAGCGTGCTTGTGTCCGAATTCGATATCTTGTTGTAATGGGCACTTTAGCTCGATATATATCTCCTTATGTGAGTTCTATGTGTGGATCGGTTGGCACGCCTCCATGGGTATGTTATATGGATCAGGTGGCACGCCGCCATAGGTACATTATTTGGATCGGGTTGCATGCTGCAATAGTGTGATGTTCAGTACAGTTCCCCTATTTTCCTTTATGTGTTCTATTTCCCATTTTTTCGAGGAGAGCTCGTTCTAGCTGTAAGCCCACGTCGCATGTATGATACGCGAGCGGGGTAATTAGATCTCCTTTTCAGAGTTCGTTTCCTTCTGTATCACATCCTAATTGGTATCCTATTGGCACATGGTAGCGTCATATAAGACTTTTGATTGTGTTCGAGGTGGCTTATTTCCTGAGCGGTTCGTACTAGGTGAGACGAGATTATTGGATTTAGGACCAGTGCAATTGGATTATATGAAGGGTATTAAGGAGCTAAGACCACTAGATGGTTCAGGAAGAGGCAATGACTCTTGTCAGGGGTATAGACCCAATGATTTGTTGATTCAGGAGTTGGTTATGAATTTCGGCACATCTCTTCCGTCGTGTCGGTGTTGTAAAAGTTAGAGCAAGACCCATGTAGGTCATGAGGTGCAATGGGAGCATCAGATCCGTAGAATTTTGATTAATTCAATCAGAAGGGTTATTGTGGTCCTATGAGTAAGAGATGCAAAGTGTGCATTAAACAAAGTTATGCAGTCGTGTTTGAGTACAGCGTGTAGTGATTGATATGATCGTATGTTGGAAACAGGCCTGGCATAGAAATTTCGGATGTTGGAATTGGGCTCTAAGGCTTATTTGTTGAATAAAAAGGAATATATTCAGAATTTATCGAGTTGATGTGCTCAACTAAGTTGTGGTAGCATGGGAATGTGCATGAGAAGTTAAACAGTGATTTCAGACTACATTAGTGTAATTCTCAGCATGTTCGAGGACGAACGTATGTTTAAATGGGAGAGAATGTAACGACCCGACCAGTCATTTTGAGCCCTAGCGCGTCATTCAGAAGTCTGAGGCCATGAGCAACTTCATTTCAGGTATTGTAACTTGTACGTGTGGTCGGAATTGAATTTCGGGAAGTCCAGAGTTAAATTGGAAGGAGAATTCTTATTTTGGAAGCTTAAAGTTGAAAGAATAAACTAGGATTGGAATTTTGAGTAAACGACCTCGGAATCGGGATTTGAAAGTTCCAGCAGGTTCGTATGATGATTTCGGACTTGGGCGTATGCCCGGATTGGGTTTTGAATAAAGCGGTGTCACACCTCCTTTTTGCGCTACTGCACCCCGCGAAGGGCGTGGTAAAGGGAGTTTTTCCAATTAAAGGACAATCGAAATGGGATTCGTTTATTAAGAGATTCAGAGTTGCCACTTGAGAGATTTATGGTGTCCCAAGTCACCGGTTTGAATCCCGAATCGACAAAAGGTTTGACTCTATTTAACAGTCCGTGAACCAGAAATCCGGATAAGGAATTCTGTTAACCCGGGAGAAGGTGTTAGGCATTCCCGAATTCCGTGGTTCTAGCACGGTCGCTTAACTGTTGTATTAGGTTTAATTATCTAATTTTATAACATGCTACAAATTTTAACCTTTTACCGCTTTTAATATTATTATTATTATTTTAGAAGAATTTCAACGTCGTGAAAACACATCTAACACCACGTCACATCAATGTACCCGTGGTTATTGACATATTTCAACTCCGTTGGACTTAGATTTGGGTCACATAAATGTGCACCCGAGTTTAAGAAAGTGAATTTATTAATACGCGCCTATAGAGTCTAACGCGTTATTATTTTTTTTAGAATGCGGTAAAATTTTCTAAGACGGCATGTCCCGAAGTCCATACAATTATTATATCCAATTATCGAGGGCCTCGCAACTTGTGCGTTTTATTTGGCGAGGTTCTTCTCATTTATTTTAAGGATCTTCTTATAGTGACTATGTTTTCTATTTTCTCGTTTGTCTCTAAAAATGAAAGAAGAAAAGATCCTACTTTATTTACATACTTACAAGTTATTATAGTTAAGTTTCGAACATGATTCGTTAAATCTAAAAAAAATACAATACAGGCAGTCCGTTTGACAATTATAGGCCCAGGTCCAACGTATAAAGGGTAAAGCTGGACCTGGGCCATCCTTCTTCAAATTGGGCCTAACTAATGGTTTCTTCACATGTTCATAATTTGCCACTAAAAGATAACATGGTGTTCTTTTTGTTAAGAGACTTCTACAAATTTTAGAATGGCATCCTATTTGAATGGAAGAACTTGGAAATCCAATTTTAATCCTAAGCCATTTGCATGCTGAAATTGATCAATAGTATTTAGCTGAACAACATTCCTATAAGTTTCCAAAATATATTATTTGTTTAATGAAATAATTATTGGGTACCTAACATGCTTCTTGATAAACAATAATGAATTAAGAGAACATAGCTAATACAATATCAGTCCCTCTTAACTTAAGAGTACATGGAGCATTTGTTAACTAAACTACTACCAAATG
>MU763161.1:4420-15614 GCA_026770625.1 Nicotiana glauca | reverse complement strand
TTAGGTCGGGTTTTTGATCGAATGTGCAATTCAGAAGTTTTTAAGAAACTTAGGCTTTGATTTGATGAAAATTGATGATTTTGATGTTAACAATGGCGTTTTGATGATTCGAGCAAGTTTGGATAGGGTATTAGATCATGTCTGTGCTTTTGGTTGAGGTCCCGGGGGCCTCGGGGTGAGATCGGGAGTTAAAACGAGAAGTTTTTGAGTTTGGCTCCAGATTTGTATTTGCTGGTTCTGTCATTTCCGCATCTGCGAAAAAGGGACTGCATAAACGCTTCCGAAGATGCGGCTGAGGAGCGCATAAAACGATTTTGGTATGGGCTAAGAAGGTCCGCAGAAGCGGAACTTGGTCCCCATTAGCTGGTCCGCAGGAGCGGAAATCGAACCGCAGAAGCGGTCGAGGTGAACCGCAGAAGCGGAGTCCGAGTCACAAAAATGGAGTTTGGGCTGTTAAGTGGGAACCGCATACGCGGATTTTTGGCCGCAAAAGCGGTCCCGCATAAGCGGAAGCGGGATGACAGAAGCGAAAATCGGCCTGGGCAGAAGGGTTTTAAAATGGCATTTCATCCGCGACTTGGGGGTTATTTTCCTCCATTGTTGAGCATCTTGGAGAGCTTTGGGCGAGAATTTTCGAGGGTTTTGCCTGAGAATCAAATGGAGGTAAGTTCCTTGGCCTAATCATTCAAGTTTATGGTAGAATTAACATGAAAATTGGTCGAAATTCATTAAAAGGGGGTAAAGCTAGGGCTTGAGTTTCAATATTTCAAATTGAGATTTGATAGGTCATTTGAGCTCGGATTTAGGAGTTCTTGGCATGTATGGACTCGTGGCGAGACGAGGAATCCGGTAATATAAGTTTTATAATTTTTTGAGAAGCGGGCCCGGGGCTCGGGTTTTGCTAGTTTCGAGATTTTTGCTATTTCTCGATTTCTTTCGATTGGGTATTGTTCCCTTAGGATATTGTAATGTATTCGCTCTGGTTTTGGTTAGATTCGACGCGCGTGGAGGCCAATTTGAGGGGAAAAGGCATCGCGAGCGAGGAATTTCACCGGTTCGAAGTGAGTAATACCTGTAAATGATATCCTGAGGGTTTGAAACCCTAGATTTGCACATCACAGTGCTATATTGAGGTGACTTGCACATCGGATATGAGCGTGGGGTTGAGCACCGTTGGGGATTGTGACTTGGTCCGTCCTGGTTGTTGATTTTACCGCATGATTGTCTGGAATTTATTTGTTATCACTGTTGTTTGGGCTGATTGCCGTACTTGGGTTTCGTGCCAACTATTTGGATCCTTCGGGGATTATTTTCAATGTCTTCCTCACTATTATGACTTATTACTTGAACTCAGTCATACTATTCCTCCACTGCTATACAACTCAGCCACTTTCACTCATATTGCGTCTTAAATGATAATTTATATGATAATTTGGGCTGAGGACTACTGTTTTACTAATGCCCGAGGGGCTTGTGACGATATTCTGACTGAGTGCGGCTAAGGGTCGGATATGAGGATACACGGAGGGATGTGAGGCCTCGGGCCTGGATGTGAGGATTATATATGTATCGGACTACATGCCACAGTAGTATATTATATGGATCGGACTGCACGCCGCAGTAGTATATTATATGGATCGGACTGCACGCTGCAATAGTATATTATATGGATCGGACTGCACGCTGCAATAGTATATTATATGGATCGGACTGCACGCCGCAGTATGTATGTATTGGATCGAACTGCACGCCGCAGTATGTATGTATTGGATCGAACTGCACGCCGCAGTGATATATAGCACTTGGGCTGTAGGAGCCCCTCCGGAGTCTGCACACCCACAGTGAGCGCGGGTACCCATATGGATCGGGTTGTACGCCGCATCGAGCTATGGATTGGACTGCACGCCGCAGCGATATGTGGATCGGGCTGCGCGCAGCAGCGGTTATTATGTGATACTGTTTCCGAGAGTGTTGTGGAGAGTGAGCCCGAGGGGCTGGTTTAGTTGAGATATTTGTGTTTATTTTGCTTGCTTCTTGCCTTTTTCTTTTATACTGTGGTATTTATGTCCGAGGGGTGCATTTTCTGTGCTAATCAGCACTAACTATTTTGAAACCGTTTTCGTAATTATTGAAAGGACCATTTTCGAAAAAGATTTGAACGGAACCAAAACATTTCTAAAGATTTCACTAATTTCACTGTTTTCTCATAAATTGTACCCGGCTTCTGTATAGCATGTTGGTTGCCTTACGTAATTTCTGGATGCTCAGTTATTATTTACTTTTATGACTCTCTGAGTTGGAGTACTCACTTTACTCCCTGCATCTCGCGTGCAGATGCAGGTATTGTCCACCCGGTAACAGGTTTTGAGCTGATTGAGGGTATTGCTATTGTTGCTGAGCAAGGTGACCGCCAGCGTTCGCGGTACCGAACTTATCTTTTGGATTCCAGATTTCATTTTATTTATATTTGGCCCTGTAGTTGTGTTCCTACTTCTTAGATGCTCGTGACTTGTGACACCCCGATTTGGGCTGTGTTTGGGTTTTTGCTTTCGCTAATTACTAATAATATATCATATTTGGACTGCTTATTTATGTTAATAATTGTTGAAAAGGCTGTTTAAGAATGGTTGGTTGGCCTTGTCTTCACGAGAGGCGCCATCATGACCGGACCGGGATTGGGGTCGTGACAGCGTTTTTCTAGGGTTTACCCCAAAAAATTCAGATAATCTCAATAAAATATCAATAAAAAATAGATATCTCATAATTACAAGAATAATAAAAAATTTTGCACAGTTAATTCACAAAATAGCAGTACAGTTTTCTAGAAAACCACATATACATGTAATTCAAAAAACACACATAAACACAATATTCTTGTGTCATGAAAAACTTAGTTATCTAATTAGATGTGAGTGAGCTCTGATACCAATTGATGGATTATAATAAACAGCAGAAGCAATCCCAGTATCAAAATCACATGTGATCTAGACAACTAGCATAAACGGGATTTCACGGGTTACCTCTTGAAGTGTGAACATATCTCTTCTACCACGTGAGCCTTCAGTTCCATAACTTCTCAATGGAATCTCCATCAACCGCACAATCGTGATCCTCGAACGTTCCACGGTCTTTTACTGTGTTACCCAAATAATATCGGAAATAGCAATTTCGTGTGGGCGAAATTTCTAGAAAAACTTGGCCGAAAATTTCAGCCACCATGTACTCTCTCCTCTAGGTGGAAAACCTTATGTATTTATAGCACAAGTTTTAAGGGTTAAGACCGTTTTTCAAAATCTGTTGGGTTTTCTTTTCCACCAGAAAAAGANNGGCACAGTAGGGACCACAGAATTTAATTAACAAGGCTCCAATTATGGAATTAATTTCTAATTTTCGAAATTAATATCTACCATAATTAATTAAAAATTATTTCACTAAAAATTCGTAATTGCACTCCTTATCCAATTTCGAAATTCATCCATTAAATCTTATTTAACTCCCCATGTTAAGATTCAGATACTAATCAATTAAATTAAATTACTGACGATTTAATTTATTGATTATTTCCTTTAGACTTTCGCTTAACTTATTTCATGTGTCGGATACAAAATCCACCGGCCGGGTTTACACATGAAAACTTATAAGCTTTCATAAAGGTGTATCATCAATCTCTAAACCGAGACATGGATTCCATCAACTAACTATTACTTCGCCAATGTACATTATTATTATCCAATTTACCAGGCATATTGACCCACGAAAGAATCTCGCCTTTTAATAAATCAAAACAATAATAATATACACAGCTAATAATAATTATATCAAGATTAAGAGTATAAGTACATTTAATGGCTAGAGAGTTTATTTTATTAAGTCAGTATAAAATACTTATCTCTACCTGGTCCGTTCAATACATTCAAAATGTACTAGCACAAGAAGTTGGAATTAAACCATTCCCATAATCAAGATAAACTATATTTAATCTTGTGCTACAATCATTCCTGATGGGTTGTCCAATTCCATCATTAGATTGTGAACTTAAACTTTATACTTATAAGAACCGATGATTTAATCTTCCGTGTATAAGCTAAACTCTATACACTAAATCATCTACTATATAAGCAAAGGACACAGACTAATATATGATCTATTTAAAACTTTATTAAAACTGAATAAACAATTGTTTCATAATAAATACTATATCTAAACCAAGCCCATGGTTAATAGTATATATCCCAACAATCTCCCACTTAGACTTTTAACCATGATAATTATTAGAATATACTATATCCAAATGCATGGTTAATAGTATATGCCCCAACAATCTCCCACTTAGACTCATAACCATGCATCTACAACTTTCTCAGGCATTCTTTTACATGACTATTAAAAGTCTTCACCAAATAAGGTTTTGTTAAAGAATCTTGCCAAGTTATATCTGATGCAATATTTGTCCAGTAGTCCTTTGTCCTAAATATCTAGTTTGGTATTAAACTCTTCAGGGATCCTGTTACCGAAACTATCCCAAGAATGTACACCGAACTATGATTTTCTTTAGCTTTCTCCCACTACGACGAAGTACTACTAATATTACCTTCATTACCTCACGACATTGAAATATTAGTGACTTCTTACTATAGTTTTCAATATTCAAACATCACTCCCACTCGATAAAAGACATATCATGTCTATTAACGTTCTCCCACTACTTAAATGCAATGGAACGCCAATTCTGACGTGTGGGTTTTGATGTTCTTGAACATCTAGTTATTTCTTTGCCCAGTTCCTGTAAAAATAGTTTACTTCTAGGAACATGTTTTATTAAATAATCTTTATCTAGAAAAATACATTTATTTTAACAATTGCCTTATTTTCTTTAGGACAATAAAATAAAGCTCCATTTGTTTTCATGGATATTCGATAAACATTCACCTATCCATTCTTAGTTCCAACTTATATATTTGCTTTCCCTTTCAACACATATGCGGGACAATCCTATATTTGAACATGCCACCGACCGAGCTTGCATTCAATCCACAGTTCTATAAATGTCCCAGGTACTAACTTAGAAGGAACTAAATTCAGAATGTAATTTGCAGTTTCCAGAAAATATTCCAAAAACAAATAAGGCAAATCTGAATAACACGTCATTAATCTATCCATATCCAAAAGAGACTTATTTCTTCTTTCTACTACACCACTCTATTATGGAGTTTACGGTGTAGTCAATTTAGATGTAATGCCTTATTCTAATATGTAACTAAAAACTCTTTAGAGAGGTGCTCGCCACTACAATTAAATTGTAGCAACTTAATATATTTCTTTGGTGCTTTTCTGTTTCAAGTCTTAAAAATCTTGAATTACTTAATTCATTAAGACTTACAGTGCATCAAATAAATATATTAATATTTTGAGTAATCATTTATGAACGTCACAAATTACTATAAATCTATCTCTTACGAGTATGTTCATTTAACCATACAAATCAGAAAGGATTCATTCTAGCTTATCACTAGTTTTATTTCCTTTTAAAGGGAAACATCTTTTAGTCAAATTTCCTTCCAAACAGGATCCACAAATTGGTAGTGCCTCTACTTTCAATGAACCTTAAGGTCCATCCTTGACCAACTTGAAATCCTATCTAGATTAATATGACTTAGACAAAAGTGCACGATAAGTTTTACTCAATTTTGAAGAACATATTCTTTTATGAGGTAGACTAATATTGTTCTGTTCAGGAGAGACATCAATATATAATAATAAGGTCATGCATTCATGTACCACAAGAGATAAAATATTTATTAAGCTCAATAACTCAAGAGTTATTCTAAAAATAAAACAAATATCCATCTCTTATTTTGCCCAGAAACCAGAATTAAATTCCTTCTAACAAAAGTACATATACTGCATCCCTAAAATTAATGCCTTATCACTAAAAGAAAATTTTAACAAGTAGTATGACAAATTGCATAAAATCTTTGTGGAGTTGAGATAAAAACATTAAATAGATCATAATAAGTCAAAACACTGAATAATAAAATTCAGACTGCATTCAATATTTAAATACATACATGCATCTGGAATAATAAATTTCGATGGAAAAATAATCATTCATGCAAAGTATATTATATAATGCAAGAATTATACAATCCAATAATAAATAGAACCAACTCAGATGGAGAGCATACTATTATTTTCAGTCAATTGTATATAACTTTTAATACAAAAATTTTAAAACACACTACACATATATGTCATGCATCTTGAATAGCAATTTCGATGGGAAAAGAACTACTCATGCAACATACATATGAAATGCCAGATTATTCACTCCAATAATTAAAACAGACCCAACTCAGATGGAGAGTATACTGTTAATTTAAGTCAAGTGAACAACATTTTTAATAGCTCTAGTTCCATTGATCCAACATGTATACTCAGATGGAGAGTAAGTACACGATATCAATTACTAGTATTTCACCTAGTGAGCTTACAATAAATTTATTCGATATGGAGGAAGACCTAAAGTCAACGCATAAATTTTTTACTCACTTGAAATTAATAGTGGAAGACCATAGAAATATATTTCTATCACCACTTAATCATGATTGTATTTTAGTTACAAAATTGATTCAACCCTTTAAGCTCAGATGGAGAGTTAATACAGGTTATCAATAACTAGTAACTATAGCCAGTGAGTTCATAATAAATTTATCCGATATGGAGGAAGACCTAAAGTCAACGCATAAATTTATTACTCACTTGAAATTAATAGTGGAAGACCATAGAAATATATTTCTATCACCACTTAATCATGATTGTATTTTAGTTACAAAATTGATTCAACCCTTTAAGCTCAGATGGAGAGTTAATACAGGTTATCAATAACTAGTAACTATAGCCAGTAAGTTCATAATAAATTTATCCGATATGGAGGAAGACCTAATGTCAACGCGTAAATTTATTATCTCACTATAAATTAAAAATGGAGACCATAGGGGTTTATTCCCATCACCACTTTATCACAACCACGAACTTTTCTCTGAGGATTAAGTTCCATAATTAAAAAAATGCTCAATACCCCATTTAAACAATCTTAAAATGCTAACATTAACGTTTTTCACTGCAAAGCAGTGAGTATTGTTTATGGGCTATTTCTGATAAACCTACCAAATTTCAGATCAATCCGAAATCGTTAAAATTAGAATCTCCAAAAATTACGACCAAATTTGAAAAATTACCATTTTAAGCATTTTTTTAAAATTTAAAATATGACATACATTCTTATCATATACCAATTCATGTCAAATTAACATGTGTTATCATGTTCCAGATTAGACATAAATAAAATGATTGAAAGAATGACTTTTTGTATGTAAATCACATTTTAATCCGCCAAATCTTCGAAAAACTCATCTAAACGATCCTGAATCGTCAAAATACGATGCGATTCACTGCATATGCATAGCAGTGAGTTCTTCTTAAATGATTATTTCCGATGATCATACCGAATTTCAGGTCATTCGGAGCTTGTGAAATTCACGATCGCCAAAACTAGACCAAATTCGAATAAATTATTTTGGCGTATTTAGGATTAAATCCATGTGATTTGCATTCTTACTATATATCATATCAAGTTAAACCATCATGTTTCAGATTTAACACAAATATAACCGATATATAAGAATAATTTTTTATATTTATAACAAATTTAATTTAATAAACTGCTTGAAAACCTATTTAAACGACCTCAAAATGCCGAAAAATAGCATGATTCACTGCCTAGCAGTGAGTTTTTCTCACTAGATCGTTTTCGATGAACCTACCAAGTTTCAGGTCAATCGGAGTTCGTCAAAATCATGACCACCAACCTGTAATCAAATTCGGAAAATAACCATTTTAAGCAGTTTCATGAATTAAAATAAATATGATATTGATTTCCATTCTCCTTATAATTATACTATGAGCTCAAGGCATATATTATGTTCTTCCTATTTTTAGGATACACAATATCTCCTTTTGTAATAAATTATCCTTTTATTAAATACACAAGAACATGAGATATTATATTTTCTCCGGTTCGGTGAAAACCTCAATATCTCTTCTCATGGGTGGAGTTGGTATCACTAGTACCCAAAGATAAAACTCTTTTCCTAGTTAGGAACCTCCACCACTAATGTAGATTTATCAAGGATAAAATTCACATGGTACATTAAGCAGATTTTCATGACTCAAATAAATAGACCATTTTGTGGATCCTACTTATTAATCATAATGCTCAATCCATGAATAGACACAATTTCACATGTACAAATTTATTAAAAAAAATTCATGAGTTCAAATAAACAAACCACTTTAGTGGTAACTGTTTATTACTCACAAAATTCTCAATTTACAAGTGAAGATACATGTAGCTCATAAAATTATTTTATGGCAGATTATGGACCACAACTTAAAAGCCATATCTATAATATAAAACTCATACAAAATATCGTCATATTTCACTTAATTACAACCTCAAACTAGAGAACAAAATTTTTCATCGAAAATCCAAGACTAGCAATCAAACAGGGCATGAAAACATAAACTAAAATTTGAGAAATTTTTTTTTACGCACCAATATGCAAAACACTCCAATCATTAGTCATCCAGGATATCAAACAAAAGATTTCACTTTCTTACAAAATAATTATATCATTACACAATATCAATTATACCTTGTAAGACCTAGTGAATAAAATCCTACACCTCTATTATTGAATTTAATTCAATAACATATCTATTTACTAATAGAATGTGTAAACCCATTATATCACCAGTATTTAATCATGGAGACCGGAAGTCACCCCCACCACCACTAAATTAAAAACGAATTAAAATTATTAAAAAATAATTTTTAGAAAATCGAAAAACGTCCAAAACACAGTCCAAACGACCTAAAAACGCCGAAAAACACCATGATTTACTGCAAAAGCAGTAAGTTTTTCTCACCACGTCATTTCCGATAGACACACCAAATTTCAAATCAATCGAAGTCTGTCAAGTTCACTTACCTCCGAAAATACCGGCTATTCGGTCAAAATCAGGTTTTGCATTTTTCTAGGATTATCCCCAAAAAATTCAGATAATCTCAATAAAATATCAATAAAAAAATAGATATATCATGATTACAAGATTAATCCAAAATTTTGCACTATTAATTCACAAAACAGCAGTGTAGTTTTCTAGAAAACCACATATACATGTAATTCAAAAAACGCACATAAACACAATATTCTTGTTTCATGAAAAACTTAGTTATCTAATTAGATGTGAGTGGGCTCTGATACCAATTGATGGATTATAATAAGCGGCGGAAGCAATCCCAGTATCAAAATCACATGTAATCTAGACAACTAGCATAAACGGGATTTTACGGATTACCACTTGAAGTGTGAACATATCTCTTCTATCACGTGAGCCTTCAGTTCCATAACTTCTCAATATAATCTCCATCAACCGCACAATCGTGATCCTCAAACGTTCCACGATCTTTTACTGTGTTACCCAAATAATACTGAAAATAGCAATTTCGTGTGGGCGAAATTTCTAGGAAAACTTGGCTAAAAATTTCAGCCACCATGTGCTCTCTCCTCTAGGTGGAAAACCTTATGTATTTATAGCACAAGTTTTAAGGGTTAAGACCCTTTTTCAAAACCTGTTGGGTTTTCTTTTCCACCAGAAAAATAATTCCTTTATGTGACAACCCAAAGGGTCATCACCATATTTCTCCCTTTTTCCACACTTCCGAGGTCTTGAAAACCTCACTTGTGGTTACCTCGATTTGCGTGCACAGTCCGGGCGCGAAGCTGGAAAGTTTTTATGTTAAAATATGTGAATTATGTGAAAAATTTGAAGAATTTTGATATTAATGTTGATATAGTTGACTTTGGTCAACATTTTGAATAAACAGACCCGGACCCGCGATGTGACGGTCTCGGAGGTCCGTAGAAAAATATAGGACTCGGGCATGTGCCCGGAGTCGAAATCCGAGGTCCAGAACCCGGGTAAAAGAATTTTTCTGTTAAATTATTTTATGAAATTATTAAGGAAAAATGGAAATGAAAATGAGAGAAAATATAGGTATCGGGCTCGTATTTTGGTTCTGACACCCGGTACAGGTCTTAAATATGCGTTAAGTGCTTTCTGTGAAATTTGGTCGAAATCGGATGTCGTTTGACATGTTTCGGACCTAAATATCTAAAGTTAGAGGTTGATGAACTTTGAAATAAAAATCATGAGTTTTGGGGTTTGATTCTTTGATAATGATGATATTTTGGCGATTTGATCGCACGAGTAAGTCCGTAGGATGTTTTTGAGGCTGTGTGCATATTTGGTTTGGAGCCCCGAGGGCTCGGATGAGTTTTGGATAGGCGTTGGGTTGCATTTTAGCCTTAGGAAAAATCTGGTGTGTTGCTTCTGTGAGCTTCGCAATTGCGAAGAGGTAGCTCGCAAATGCGAGTCTCGCAAATGCGAGACTTTGGCCGCAAATGCAAAGTCTGGTGACCAGGGCTTGGATCGCAAATGCGATCTTTTCCTCGCAAAAGCAGAACTGGGGTTGTTCGCAAATGCGAAGTTCTAGGTCGCAAAAGCGAAAACCCCTGGGCTGGCTATAGTTCGCAAATGCGAACTAATTTCTCGCAAATCCCAAGCCTGTTGGTTTCGCAATTGCGATATCTGCACCTGCACATTTCATACTTAGACGATTTTAAAGCTCATTTTCTTCATATTTTCAAAACCCAAAAATCCATTGGCGATTTCTCACGAACTCTCTCTTCTCCAAATCACTTGTAAGTCAACTTTCACTTAATTTCTTCAATCTTTAACATCATTTATCATGTTTCCATCTTAAAATCAAGGTTTTTCATGGGTAAAAAATGGGGATTTTGGGTAGAACTAGGGCTTTGGGATTTTTGGGTGATTAAACCTCAATTTGGGGTCGAATCTTGAAATAAATTATATATTTGAATTCGTAGGGTTATGGGTGACCGGATTTTGGTTCGAACTTCGGGTTTTGACCACGTGGGCCCGGGGGCGTTTTGGGAATTTTTGAGTAAAACTTTGGAAAATTCATTTTATGCATTCAAGTTGATTCAATTAGCATTTTTTAATACATTCAAGTAATTTGTGACTAGATTCGAGCGGTTTTGTGGTGAAT
>MU763160.1:0-26905 GCA_026770625.1 Nicotiana glauca | reverse complement strand
AATCTAGGATTTTCCTTCAAATTTAGCAATTTTAAAGAATATAGTCTCAAATCAAATTTAAATGATAAGCAGTTAATATAATACTTCAAACCATCCCAGAACCCGATGTCACAAGTGCATGAGCATCTACTGACAAGAAAATAAAATACAACATCCGTTCGAAATACAGTGGACAGGAAGTAAATATACTACATTGGAAGGGACTGCTCTAGCTGCGGCCGTCTCGAATGTTGCAGCTCACCTAGTCCCAGAATCATCCGTACTGCTACGCCCAGTAGACCACTAGAGTTGCATATACCTGTGCAACAAAAATGCACAGACGTGTAGTATGAGTACGTAAACAACGTGTACTCAATGAGTATCCTGCCTAATCTCGAAGAAGTAGAGACGTGATAGTCGACTTCAATACTTGCTAGAGGTCCAATAATAATATACTAAAAGTATGAGGAAATCATGGATTTGTATAGAAGTTCTAGCTCACAAAGCGAGAAAACAGGTAAACACATTCAACAAATAATAAAGGATTTTCAAGGTTTACTTTTCATTATTTTATCAACAAATAGTAAAGGATTTGCAAGGTTTACTTTTCATTATTTTATCAATTTATATCAAGCCATGAAAGGCAATATCCACATTTAATATTCTTAGGAAACAATATATATCATGCGCAAATCCTCCGGCCCGCTCCAACAGAAATGTAAACTGTGCACTGCCGAGGGTCGAACGGCCCGAACCATAGATGTATCTATTTAATCTGCTGAGGCGTTCAGCCCGTTCCATAAATAAACACATACCCTGCTCACGAATCATGCATGCGACGCAGGTACACATAAGGATACATGCTCAATCAGTCAATTAAGAACTTATCGAGGAATATTTATCCAAATAAACTAATTCTCCTTTAACAAATTTTAAGAAATGAATTTTAATCCTTTTAGAAATTCACTTACTAATTCAATGTGATTTAAGCAATTCAAGCTGTCAATGGGTTTATAAATAATCCAAGTATAACATGATTTTGGGTCCTAACTACCCGGATAATAGCATAATAGTAGCTACGCACGGACTCTCGTCACCTCGTGCGTATGTAGCCCCCGCAAATAGGAGCACGTAATCAATTATTTCACCTATGGGGACAATTCCCTCTTACTAGGTTAGAAAGGAGACTCACCTCGATCCGAAGATCCATATCCGGCATCCCACGCCCTTTCGAAGACTCTACTTGATGCACCACGCTCCAAAACTGGCCAACGGTTACGCAAATCCATTAATATATGCTCTAATATCCATTACAATCTAATTTATAGCAATTTCTTACTCCGATCAAAAAGTTGACCAAAACACCCTCGGCCCATGTGCCCGAAATCCGAAATCCAAAATTCTTCGAAGATAAAGATTACCCATGACCTTAAGAACTCAAATATATAATTTTCACCAAATTCCATTCTCAATATCGTGGTTAAATTCCAAGAATAAAATTTCTAGGTTTTCCACCAAAACTTCAATTTTCTACAAATTTTCAAGTCTAAATCTATATTTAAACATTGTATTTAACTCAAAGCTAGCATAAATTACTTACCTCATGACAAGTGACGAAAATGGCACCTCAAAGCTGCTCCCCATCGACTCCAATGGAAGAAAAATGGGGTTGAAATGAACCCAACCCCAAAATTTTAAAGAACTCACTGTCTCAGCTGTTTCCGCACCTGCGGTCCCTTGACTGCTTCTGTGGCTCCGCAAGTGCGGTTCAAACGCAGCATTTGTGGTCTTCCCTGGGCCACCCCCTTTTCTCTTCTAAAACATCTCGTCCGCAGATGCGGTCCCGTTTCTGTAGAATATCGACCGCATCTGCGGTCCGCTCCAGCTTCCCCTCTTTCCGCTTTTGCGATCCCTCTACCACAGGTGCGGTCTCGCATCTGCAGCAATATGACTGCATCTCCAGTCCTTTCTCTTCTAGGCCCAAAACTGCTTCTGCAGTTGAAGTACCGCATCTACGGTCCAAAACCGCAGATGCGGTTATGATAACAACCAGCAAACCTCAGCCTTTCCAAAAATCCATTTTCGATCCGTTAACCACCGAGAATCCACCCAAGGCCCCCGGGACCCCAACCAATCACACCAACCTTTCCAAAAACACATTACGGACTTGCTCGAGGCCTCAAATCACATCAAACATTGCGAAAATCATGAATTACACCCCAATTCAAACTTTATGAACTTTAAAACTTCAAACTTTTATTTCCGATGTTTAAACCTATCAAATCACGTCCGATTGACCTCAAATTTTGCACACAAGTCATATTCGACATTACGGACCTACTCTAACTTTCGGAATTAGATTCTGACCCCGATATCAAAAAGTCCACTTCTGGTCAAACTTCTCAAAACCTTAAATTTTCTATCCTTAGTCCAATGACTTCAAAATGATCTACGGACCTCCGAATTCACTTCCGATCGTGCTCCCAACTCCAGAATCACCATACGGAGGTATTCCTAAACTCGGAATCCCAAACGGACATCAATAACGCTGAAATTCACTTCAAGCCAAACTTAAGAAATTTCTTACAAAATGTTAACTTCCACAATAGGTGCCAAAATGCTCCCCGGTTATCCAAAACCCAATCCGGTCATACGCGTAAGTCCGAAATCATCATACGAACCTGCTGGAACCTTCAGATCCCAATTCCGAGGTCATTTACTCAAAATTCCAATCCTAGTTCATTCTTACAACTTTAAGCTTTCGAAACAAGAATTCTCCTTCCAAATCAACTCTGGACATCACGAAATTCAATTCCGACCACACGTACAAGTCACAATACCTGAAATAAAGCTGCTCATGGCCTCAGACTGCTGAATGACGTGCTAGAACCAAAAACTACCGATTGATTCGTTACACAATTGGCCTCCGATAGTGTAAGATTAAACTGCCGAACTTCGGGTGACTCACTTTATGTAACACCTCGGATGGTCGTTTCGAGCAATTGCGTCTGGTTTGATAGTTTGAGATCATGGGTAATTTCACATAGTGTATTATGACTTAAGTGCATCATCGACTCGGGTTTTTAAGTTGTTTGGAAATAATTTTAGGGAGTGACTCTCATTTGAGAAGTCGAAGTTGAAAGAATTTATCAAAGTTTAAATTTTGAGTATTTGACTTCGGATCATAGTTTCGATAGTTCAGGTAGGTCCCAATAGTGATTTTGGACTTGCGCATATGCTCGGAATTGCATTTGGATATTCCTAGAGGGTTTCGGCATCATTTGACGGAAGATGGCAATTTAAAGGTTTAGAATTTTTCTAGGTTTCACCATTGTTTGACTTAAAGGGCATCGAGTTCAAATGTTGGTTTCAGAACTTGGAATAGGTCTGTATCATCATATAGAACTTGCCTGCAAATTCGGAGTCATTTGGAGTTGGTTTGATATGGTTTGGACGCTTGGTCACGAATCTATAAGTTCTTGAAGTTCGTTGTGATTTCATGCGTTTTGGCGTCTGATTTGTGATTCTAAAGGTTATTTCGGTATTTTGATCGTGCGAGCAAGTTCGTCTTATATTTTTAAACTTGTGTATGTATTTGATTTGGAGCCTCGGGGGCTCGGGTGAGTTTCGAATTAGTTTCAGAGTGTTTTGTTAAGAATTCTGTGTGCTGGTCTAGTGCCATCGCAATTGCAATTAGCAACTTGCAAATGCAACTACTGCATTTGGAGGTATTTTCTTGCATTTGCGAACCGGGGAGGATTGGGCTTCAATTGCAAATGTGATACTGGAGTTGCATTTGCGACTCTGGGCTGTCCGCTATTACGGTTATTGTTGCTTCATATTTGCGAAGGATTGATCGCAAATGCGATCTTCATATGGTATGTCAGGGGTCGCTTTTGCGATGCTTTGTCCGCATTTACGGAGGTCATATTTGAGAACCCCATGTCGCAAATGCGACATATGCAACCTGCATATAGCTGAGTATTTCGAGATTTAGCTTTATTTTGATATATTTTGAACCTAGCCTCGATGGGAGGCAATTTTCTGGAAGGATTTTCATACCAAACTATTGGGTAAGTACCTCTACCAATTTTCAATTGTATTTTATGATTATACATTAGATTTAATATCAAATTCATGAGAATCTAAGGACAAAAAATTTGGGAATTTTGTAAAAGTTTTGAAAAATATAAATTTGGGATTTGAGAGTCAAATTGGACTCGAATTTAGAAACAAAACACATATATGGACTCGTGGGGCTGAGTAGTCAAGACCTACCCTTGGAAACGGGTTTTGACCGGACGAGCCCGTGATTGATTTTTGTTGACTTTTTAGAAATTGTGAAAACATCCTAGCTTTATTAATTGAAATTGTTTTCTCTTGCATTATGTGATGTATTCAAGTGGTCTTTGGTTATATTGAGCCTAGCGAAGGTGAATTTATAAAGGAAAAGCTAAATTAAGTACTGAGTTAGCCGAATTGAGGTAAGTATCTTATCTATTTTGTGTGGGGAAACTACCCCTTAGGATTGGAGATAATTGTGTTATTGTGCTATGTGAAAGCCATGTACGCGAGGTGACGAGTGGGGTACACGACTTATATATGGTAATTGACCGATTTCGAATGTCTATACACTTTACATGTATTTAATTTAATTGACATAAAATGTGATATCATTCATAGTGAATCTACTCTTATATGCTTTAATCGACGTTGTTGGCACTTGTTTTTCCTCTCACATGATACTTTGCATTCATATACTTTAGTTGAAGATGTTGCCTTCCTTATTGTCTTGTGACACCTTAATTATTGAGTTCCTTCTATGAATCTGTGCTTATCTGCTATATGACCTAATTGTTGGGATTGCATACTTAGTTATCAGTTATCACGTGTGTTACCTATCTTGGCATTTTTGTAAAGTTTGTTGTATTCCTTTGATTATTACGTGGTTCTTTTGTTGCCGTGTACTCATACCCTTGATTGCAAAAATTCTTGTAAATTGAGTAATTGAATTATTTTTGTTAATTTAAATTATTGTACGGGGGATCGGGTTGCACGCTGCAACAAGTGAAATAAGGGAGAATTGATATGGTGAAATAAGGGAGGATATTTATAATGTGATATTCATATTCTACGGGAGATCGAATTGCATGCTTCAATAGGTGAAATAAGGGTGGATTGATATAGTGAAATAAGGGTGAATTATGATACTGACTCTGATTATATGGTGGGATTGGGTTATACACCGCAACATATATTTATTTATTATTATTGCTTTGTGGAATAAGGGTGGATAGTGTTGTACGGTGGGATCGGTGTAACGACCCAACCGGTCGTTTTGAGCTCTAGCACGTCGTTTGGTAGTTTGAGGCCAGGAGTAGCTTCACTTAAGGTATTATGACTTGTACGCATGGTCGGAATTGAATTTCGGGAAATTTGGAGTTGATTTGAAAAGAGAATTATCATTTTTGAAGTAGAAAATATCTAGAAAAAAATTTGATTTATGTGTACAATTCAATCTGCGAGAGATTCGCATGATTCTATTATATTTGCCAAAGCCGTAAATAGGGGCTTGGCCCGTTTGGCCATCCTAGCCCAGTCCGTGATTTAGTAGGGTTGGGCTAGAATTTTTTGAGCCCATTTAAAAATAAGAATTTGAAGCCCGACCTGAGTAAGTCCGTGGCCCACGGCTTGACTAAAAATGGCTGGGCCGACCTGCGGGCTGTCACACCTCCTTTATTCGAAATGAATAAAGAGTTTTTCCAATTAAAGTGACAGTAATCGAAATGAGATTATTTATTTATTCAGAGTCGCCACTTGGAACAATTTATGGTGTCCCAAGTCACATGTTCATTTTAGAATATCAAATCAAGGAAAATTGACTCTATTTTTTGGTCTGCGAACATAGAACACCGGGTGAGGAATTCTATTAACCCGGGAGAAGATGTTAGGCATTTTCGGGTTCCGTGGTTTTAGTACGGTCGCTCAACTATTAATAATTGGCCTAATTTTCTGATTTATTTCATATTTAAAATCAATTGTGACATTAATTATGTTGGCCCAAGAATAGGTGAAGTTTTGAAGAATGACAAATGAACTCAGTAATGGACCAGGTCCATCACGTGAAGCAAAGTGCTTGTCAACCTATACATGTGAGATACATGTGAAGGAGATAAGTCCCATTGATCAAGAAGCAATATCTCCTGAACTGATCGAAAAGGTTGCATATGAGAAGATAAGGAGAGAAAGTCTCCTTATGAGAAGAGAACACAATCCGGATAAAGGATAGGGTTGGAGGTTGTGTTGTTCAAGGACTCAACTTCGATGGAAGATCAGCAATTGAGTCTCAATCAAACTCCAATTACTAACTCATTAAATAACAGTGATTGTTCTCTTTTACAGATATTGCACAAACACAGAAGTAAAAATAAATTGAGAGCAAAAGAGAGAGGCAATTTTGCAAGCAATTTATGTGAGATTTGAGTGTGCATTCTTGAAGCTACTTGGACAAGATAGAAGAATCAATTCCATTGTGTCTTTCTTTTATTCTAGTTCAATTGTAGTAGGCGATATAAACTTGTACCTTTCAGCTTTGATAGAAGCAATTGTATTAGGTACTTTGAGTATTCAAGTTAGAGTTAACTTGAAGCTGTTGCAACAGTTGAGGCTGTGTGCTACAACGGGATTAGAGTTTAATCCTTAGTTTTACAAGAGTTTTGTAAATGATTTTGTGGCTCGGTGATTTTAGTGGAAGTTTGGAAAATCCTATTCAGTAGTAGGTCGTGGTTTTTTCACCTTTTGAGCAGGTGTTTTCCACGTAAAAATCTCTGTGTTCCTTACTCTATGTACTTATTATTCTGCAAACATTAGAGTTAGTACACCTAGAATAACCAGGTTCTTCTAGAGCGAAAAATTGGGTACCACACAAATCACCCCCTCTTATGTGGTATTGATGTATAAAACATCAATTGGTATTAGACCAGATTATCCTTGAAGAGGCTAACACCTTAAGAAAAGATCAACATGAGTGCACCACCTGATAACTGGGAAGGGCAATTGACTGCTAGGCCTCCACTTTTCAATGGACAGTACTATTCTTGGTGGAAGAACAGGATGAGGGATCACATCATAGGAGAAGATTATGAACTCTGGGACATAGTCATTGATGGTCCTCTAGCAACTAAAAAGATGAATGATGAAGGAGTGGATGTGCCAAAGACAAGGCCTGACTGCACTGCTGAAGACCTAAAGAAGTGGGAGAAAAATACTAAGGCCAAGAAATGGCTTGTGTGTGGACTGGGTCCAGATGAGTATAGCAGGATCCAAAGCTGTACCACTACTAAGGAAATATTGGACACTTTGCAAATGGCTCATGAAGGAACACCTCAAGTGAAGAGGCCCAGAGGAACACTGATGTATTCTCAATATGAGAATTTTACTATGAAGGAAGGAGAAACTATCCAAGAGATGTATACTAGGTTTACTACACTGACAAATGAACTTAAATCTCTTCGAAGGAGTATTCATGAAGACAAGGTTGAGAAAATCTTGACAAGGGTTCTGCCAGTCTCATTGGAAAGAAAAATCACTGCTATTCAGGAATCAAAGAATATTACTACCCTCAAGCTGGATGAACTAATTGGAAATCTTACTGCCTATGAACTGAGAAGGCAAACCATGAAGATGGATATACCCAAGAAGGAAAGAAGTTTGGCTCTCAGAATTACTGAAGGTTCAGATCTGGAAGATGATGAAATGGCTATGATCACAAGGGATTCAAAAAGTACCTGAGGAGAGGAAAATGTTCTTCAAGAGGTACAACCTTTAACAAACCAAGGGCTCCTGAGAAACAGGCCAATGCGGGTTGCTACAATTGTGGTAAGACTGATCACATGATAGAGAACTGCCCTCAATGGGAAATTGAGTGGAAGAAAGAAAGGGCTGAATGAAGGAATAGGAAGAAGGAACAGGTTCAACCAAAAAGGAACAAAGGATCAACAAAGGCTATGGTTGCTTCCTGGGGAGAAACATCAGATGAGGACTTAGAGGATGAAGTTAGAGATGAACAAGCCCTTATGGTCATCGGAGAACAGATGATGAACAAGAGGTAAGTATTCTTCATCTCAAATACAAGATTAAATTTCTGTCTAAGGAAAGGCTGGCTGAGCTATTGCTAGACTTCATTGATGAGTCTGAGATAATTAACAATGAGAAGGAAGATCTGTCTAGGGAATGTGTGATCCTAAAAGAAAAATGCAAAAGTCTAGAGTCTAGGGCTAATGAGAATGATAGCAAAAATGCTGAGTTGAAGAACCAAGTTCTTGAACTTGACACCAGTGCCCTAGAACTTAGATCTAAAAACTTCAAACTGAAACTAGGAACAGGAAAGAAAAAAGCTGATCACACATATCTCACTTTAGAGGAAAACTTATGAAAAATGAAGGATGGGTTGTATCAGAAGGATGAAAATGGAATAAGGCTTCTGATGCACTGTCTTGGTTGCCAGATCATCACAGTAGCAAAAAAGGAGGACTTGGCTATGGGACTCAAGCACTAAAGTGGGACCCTAAAATCAAGTACCTCACACTTCCTTAGAATAAAATCTGCACACACTGTGGCAAGACTGGCCATTACAAAAATGAATGTAATGCAAAAGAAAAGTCCAGTCAAAAGAACACAGCCTTTGTTCAAGAGAAAAGTAAGCTGCCTGGGTGGTCAAGAAGGAATTTAATTCATCCTTTTGCCTACGAAAAGGGACCCAAACTAGTTTGGGTTCCTAAGACTAACCCCTGATATCTTTTTTAGGTCCAAGCGAAAGGAATTAGTCAAATATGGTATATGGATAGTGGTTGCTCAAAACATATGACTGGGAGCAAGGACCGGTTCCTTTCACTTTAGGACTTAAAAGAAGGTAAGGTCTCCTTTGGTAATGGAAAGAAAAGTGAGATCACTGGGGTCGGAAAAGTAGGTAAGACAGACTCTCACTCCATTGAGAATGTCTACTTGATATGTAGCTTGAAATATAGCCTGATTAGTATGTCACAACTGTGTGACATAGGTAACCTTGTAGCATTCACCTCTACTAAATGCTTTGTGATTAATCTTATCATTGACCAGATGGTTTTGCAGGGAAAGGGAATTAACAATATTTATATTATAGATTTGTCCACTCTCTCAGAAAATGAACTCAATTTCCTAAGTGTGTTGGTTAATGATCCCCTCCTGTGGCACAAAAGACTTGGTCATACTAGTTTGAATCAGCTAAACAAATTAGTCTCTAAGGACTTGGTGATAGGGTTACCCAACATCAAGTTCAAGGAAGACAAAGTTTGTGAGGCATGTACAAGGGGGAAACAGGTAAGATCGTCCTTCAAAAGCAAGAAAATGGTAAGCACAACCAAGTCGTTGGAACTGGTCCATATGGATCTCTGTGGTCCAATTAGAACCATGAGTAGAGGTGGAAAGAAATATGTAATGGTGCTTGTTGATGATTATTCTAGATTTACCTTGGGTTCTATTTCTAACTTCTAAAGATGAATCATTTGACATGTTTACTGCATTTGTTAGAAAAACTCAGAAACAATTAGGAACTCAACTTGCATCCACTAGGTCTGATCATGGAACTGAATTTGAAAACTCCAAGTTTGCTGAATTATGTGATGAAAATGGTACAGATCATAATTTCTCTACCCCTAGGACTCCTCAACAAAATGGAGTAGTTGAAAGAAAGAATAGGACTCTTGAGGACATGTCTAGGACCATGCTGCTTTCTAGTAAACTGCCTTACAGCTTTTGGGCAGGGGCTGTAAACACTGCATGTTACATAATCAATAGATGCATGACTAGACCTATTGTAGAGAAGACTCCCTATGAGTTACTTAAAGTGAGAAAACCAAACATATCACATCTTAGGGCATTTGGTTGTACGTGCTATGTTCACAATAATAGAAAAGACTCCCTAGGTAAGTTTGATCCCAGAAGTGATGAGGGAGTATTCTTGGAATATTCTTCACATAGCAAAGCATATAAAGTGTTTAATAAAAGAACCTTGTTATGTGTAGAAGAAAGTGTACATGTAGTATTTGATGAAACTAACATTCTTTCTGAGAAACAGGAACATGAAAATGAAGCCATTAGATTGGTAAAGGACTTGACTGAAGCCTCAGCTTAGGTCAAAGTGGCACCAATAGAAGGAGTAGGTAATGGAACATGTTCTTCCATCCAGGGCAACCTGACAGGGGGAACTAATCAAAGAGGAATTGAAATAAATCCCTTAAACGAACTTGTTCATGACCATGTTCCTCAGCAACAGAATATGGGAGAAATATCTAGCAGAAACCAGTTGGTTGTGAAACCTCACAAGTATCAAAGTTATCATCCCATTGAGAATATTATCACTGATCCAACATCTGGAGTTAAAACAAAATCACAATTAAAGAATCTGTGTGCTTTTGATGCCTTTTTATCTCTTATTAAACCTAAAAATGTTGTTGAGGCTTTGCAGGATGCAACTTGGGTGATTGCTATGCAAGATGAACTCAATCAGTTTGAGAGAAGTCAAGTTTTGCATCTAGTTCCAAGTTCAAAGGACAGATCAGTCATTGGTACAAAGTGGGTCTTCAGAAATAAACTTGATAAAGATGGAACAGTTATAAGAAACAAGGCAAGACTGGTGGTCCAAGGTTACAGCCAAGAGGAGGACATAGACTATGATGAGACTTTTGCTCCAGTTTCAAGACTAGAGGCAATCAGACACCTCATAGCCTGCAGCACACATGGAATTCACTCTTGTTCAAATGGATATCAAAAGTGCCTTCCTAAATGGCTACCTGAAAGAAGAAGTGTTTGTAAAACAACCTCCAAGATTTGAGAGCAAGGAATGCCCTGAGCATGTGTGCAAGTTAGACAAGGCTCTTTATGGACTCAAGCAGGCCCCAAGAGCACGGTATGAAAGATTGTCCAAATTCCTACTGGAGCATGGTTACAAAAGACGTAACATTGATAGTACCTTATTCTTAAGGGAAAAATGTAAGGATCTCCTTGTTGTACAAATATATGTCGATGACATAATCTTTGGGTCCACTACTAATAAGTTAAGTAGGGACTTTGCAAAATTAATTAGGAGTGAGCTTGAAATGAGCATGATGGGTGAGCTTAACTTCTTCTTAGGCTTACAAATCAAACAGAGTCCAAATGGAACCATGATTCATCAGCAGAAGTACGCAAAAGAGCTAATCAAAAAGTTTACAATGGAAGAATTAAAATAAATAGACACACCCATTGAACTGCTACTAAATTAGATGTTGATGAACCTAGGTCATCAGTTGATCAAAAGTTGTATAGGGGTATGATTGGTTCACTTATGTATCTTATTGCTAGCAGACCTAACATTGTTTTCAGTGTAGGGCTTTATGCTCGCTTTCAGGCAAATCCTAAAGAGTCTACCTGACTGCTGTCAAAAGGATACTAAGATACTTGAAAGGCACCACTGATCTGTGTCTTTGGTATCCCAAAGTTAGCAATTTTAATCTAGTAGGATATGCTGATGCTGATTATACAGGTTTTATAGTAGATAAGAAGAGCACCCCCGGTATGGCACACTTCCTTGGTTCATGTATTGTGTCATGGGCTACTAAAAAGCAAAACTCAGTGGCCCTATCTACTGCTGAAGCTGAGTATGTTGTTGCTGCCTCTTATTGTGCTCAATTGCTATTGATCAAATAGCAGCCGGTGGATTTTGGTATTGAGTTTGGTTGTATTACAATATTCTGTGATAATACTAGTGCTATAAGTATGACAAAGAACCTTGTTCATCATAAGAGGACTAAGCACATAGATGTTAGACACCACTTCTTAAGAGATAACTATGAGAAAGGACTAAGCACTGATCTCCATAGAATTCTATGCTACTGATAAGCAAATTGCTGACATTTTCACTAAAGCACTGAGAAGAGAAAACTTTGAGAGGAAGAGGTTGGAATTAGGAAAGATTAAGATCACCTAATAGGTCCAGTTTAGAATGAGAAAAAATTATTGGTTAGGAGTTCTAACTTTGTAAATATCGTTAGGAGTTCTAACTTTGTAAATATCTAGATTAATTCTTACTTAGTTTCATACTTTAATTAGTATACTCCTATGACGTGTATATATGATTCATAGATCTCTTACAAAGTTTTTTCTATTATGACATTTGAGGCATGGTCAAGAGGGTTCTATATGAAGAACCTGGTTCATCAGTATGAGTTCATATGAAAGCTCAGGTATGTTTCAATACTTTGCATAATTAGAAAGATTAACAATTCAATCATGAGCAAGTCCTACATTTGCAAAATTCCTAGAAAATTCTATCCGTTGAGGCATTGAACCAGTTTCGTCCATTTAGAACTCTAAAACCGTGATTTTTGCCTAATATCTAGGGAAGCCAAATAATCATTAATAGTCTGGAATTCTTATTTGATTAGACTTCTAATTGACCCCTGAAAAAGCCGTCGTTACTATATTAATGTCTAATCACCTTTAAATACACACCACATCTCTTATCTTTTTTATCATTCTAAAACCGTCAAAAATATTTCTCCAGTTCTAATCGCTTCTCTTCTCCAGAAATTCCAAAATTTCCTCCATAAACGAAGAACCATGTCTAATCCACAGGATAATCCTGGCACTCCTCCACCACCAACACCCTCAAATTCATCCTCATCTACTACTCCAAGTGAATCCCCAAAACCTACGTTTTGAAGGCAGAAAATGTTGGCTAGAAAAACTGTAGCATCTGGAGATTTGAGGTAAGTTTTAAATGAGAGATTGAAAGCTAGTCAGAAGAAAGAAAGCCCAGCTCAAGAGTCTGACTCCAGTTCTGACTCTAAGTCCTTTATGTCTGCCATTGAAGGTGAAGAACATGGGTCTTCTGACATTGAGAAAATTCAAGAAACCCCTGTTGAGGTAAGTTCTTCTATGGTTGAAAACTTGAAAAATAGGTTTGTTCTAGTTGGGCCTATTAGAGATGTAAAGTTGGCTGAATCGAGTAGGAGTGGAGGTGAAAAGAAAGGAAAAGAGAGAGAGGGAGCAAGTGGTGAAGAGAGGGGAAAAGGGAAAGAAGCGGTTCTTACTATATGTGGGGTTGAAGAAGAAAGTGGCATCAAGTCAGGGGGAAGTGGTTCTGGGGAAGCAGCTGAAGGGTTGGTTCATCTAAGTAAACAAAGAGATGAACCTTGTTCATCTGCTGAGGAAACTTTGGCTGATCTTCTAAAAACGGTTGGGGCAAGTTATGACCCAAAGAAATACAAATCTACCTCACAAAAGGCCACAACTATTCCCAAGCCATCCAAGAAAATAAAGACTTCATCCCCAAAACCTACTTCCACTTCAGTGCCTAAGGGAAGAGCTACAAGAAGCAGGGTAAGACAAAGTGAAGCTGACCTACAAAAAACTCTGGAAGAAAGCAAGAAAAAGAAATTGGAGAAGGGAAAGGGGAAGGTTGCAGAATCATCTGAGATTACGGAATAAGAGGAGATGGAACTGGTCCATCAAGAAAGGGGTACAACAGTGGAGGTTCCCACACCCAAACCTAAAAGCCCAAGACTTCTTCCAAGAAGTCTTCTTCTGAACCTGTGCCTGCTGAACCCTCATTAGCCAAGAGGACAAGATCTGCAATGAAAGGCAAGCAAAAGAAAATTACTGAAGAAGATAATGAATGGAGTGTAGAAGAAGAAGAAGAGGAATCTGAGAAGGAGCTGGATAAGTTTTCCATCTTTGGCAGAATTTTTTTTTGAAAGGTAGACTATTGAAGGACCTGGAAGAACCAGGGATGATGAGACTAGTGGATGCCTTAGCTACACAAGGTTGGAAGGACATTTTCCTTCAAATGGATGGGAGGCTGACTAGGAATGAACTAATTGAATTTATGGCCAATGCTACTGTGAAGGATGGAGTAGTCACCAGCCTGGTGAAAGGAGTCAAAGTTAAGTTTGATGCACTCAAATTGGGTGAGATCCTGGACATACCCACTGAAGGGTATGATGACTATACAATGCAAAGGTGGTCATGTCTGGATTCTCTCCCTATTGCTCTTGAAATCACTAGGAGGTTCTGTGACTCTAGAGATGTGCCTGAAGCCCGATTTGTGCAGAAAAGTGAAATGAGGCATGAGCACAAGGTCTTGTTTGAATTTGTCAACAATTTCCTCTTGCCAAGACATGAGAGAAGGCACACTGCAAATTACATGGACTTGGTTCCTATGGAGTGCTTGGTGAGAGGAATGCAAATTAACTGGCCTGCTTTCATTGTCAAATTGCTCGACAGAGTCATCAATGGCTCCAAGGCTCATGCTACTCCATATGGGTTCATACTGACTATTATGGCAGACAGGCTAAATGTGACTTTCAAGAAATGGGAAACGGAATCAAGCAAGGAATATTTTGGTGTTAAGACCCTGCTGGCTTGTGACTATCCAGTCAATGCCATCCCAGTTGAACCTGGTTCATCTCTGAGGACACCTATAAATAGCAAGGTAAAGGCTTTGGTTCAAGAATGTGGAACTAAGGATGATGAAATTGGTACGCTCACGGCTTGTGTAGCTGAGTTGGAATCTGAGAGAGATAGCCTTAGAAATGAGCTAGCAAAAAAAACAAGGAGAAGAGTGATGGAATGCTTCAGAATATGGTGAACCTTCTCCAGTATCAACCCTCTAGTTCCTCCAAGCCCTAGGTCTCCCAGCACTTGTCTTCTGAACCAGTCTAGTACCCCCAGTGACCCCCAATGACCTGGATTAGGGATGTTTCTATTTTTTTTGCTCATGTTTTGGAAGTTTCTTTTTTTTTTTATGGTCTGTTTGTGGAAGCATATCTCTATCAATGACAACTGTTTTTTTCTCTTGGTCAATGATGATTCTAATCTTAATAGTTTAAATATGTTTGTTGATTATTGATAATTGCATAATGATTTCACTTACAGTTGCCCCAGTGGCCATGAGTACTTATTAAAATCTCGGATTCATACTGTGTATGCAACTTTAGGATGATTCCAAAAGGGGGAAGAGATATTGTGCTTTACTCATTATTCTGAATTAAGTGATATTTATAACCTAATTAACCTGGTCCTTGATGACAAGTAAAATTTCTAAGTTAAGTGTTGATGGTTAAGCTGAGTTCTTACAGGTTCTCTAATCAGTAAAAGGCATAGAGATTGTCATCATCAAAAAAGGGGAATTTGTTGGCCCAAGAACAGGTGAAGTTTTGAAGAATGACAAATGAACTCAGTCATGGACCAGGTCCATCATGTGAACCGCAATGTTTTTCAACCTATACAAGTGAGATACACGTGAAGGAGATAAATCCCATTTATCAAGCAGCAATATCTCCTGAACTAATCGAAAAGGTTGTATATGGGATAGGGAGAGAAAGTCTCCTTATGAGAAGAAAACACAATCCGGATAAAGGATAGGGTTAGAGGTTGTGTTGTTCAATGACTCAACTTCGATGGAAGATTAACAATTGAGTCTCAATCAAACTCTAATTACTAACTCATTAAATAATAATGATTGTTCTCTTTTACAAGTATTGCATAAATACAGAAGTTAAACTAAATTGAGAGCAAAAGAGCGAGGCAATTTTGAAAGCAATTTATGTGAGATTCGAGTGTGCATTCCTGAAGCTACTTGGACAAGATAGAAGAACCAATTCCATTGTGCCTTTCTTTTATTCTAGTTCAATTGTAGTAGGTAATTTAAACTTGTACCTTTCAGCTTTCATAGAAGCAATTGTATTAGGTACTTTGAGTATTCAAGTTAGAGTTAACTTGAAGTTATAGCAACAGTTGAGGCTGTGTGCTACAACGGGATTAGAGTTAATCCTTAGGTTTACAAGAGTTTTGTGAATGCTATTTTGGCTTAGTGATTTTAGTGGAAGTTTGGATAAATCCTACTGAGTAGTAGGTCATGATTTTTTCACCTTTTGAGCCAGGTGTTTTCCACGTAAAAATCTCTGTGTTCCTTACTTTATGTACTTATTAATTCGCAAACAGTAGAGTTAGTACACCTATAAGAACCAGGTTCTTCTAGAGCAAAAAATTGGGTACCACACAAATCACCCCCCTCTTGTGTGGTATTGACGTATAAAACATCAAATCAAAATTATTTATTCTGATTCGCTACTTGGAATAATTTATGGTGTCCCAAGTCACTTGTTCATTTTAGAATCTCAAATCAAGGAAAATTAACTCTATATTATTGTCCGCGAACACAAAAAACTGGGTAAGGAATTCTGTTAACTCGAGAGAAGGTGTTAGGCATTCCCGGGTTTTGTGGTTTTAGTTCGGTTGCTCAACTATTAATAATTGGCCTAATTATCCGATTTATTTCATATTGAAAATCTATTGTACATTTTTAACCTTTAATCGTTTTAATTATTTATGGGATTTATTTAAATAAGCCGCGATATCGTGCACGTATTGTTTGTGTACACATGGCGAATCGCGTCACATGAAACACACCCATGATTTATAACATCTTTATTTATTATTATTTAAGTTGTGGTCTGGTCACATGAAATACACACTCGAATTGGGATTTACGTATCGTGACCATGCCACGAGAACTGTACCCTTAGTCATGATAATTTATTTAAGTGACGCGCCTAAAGCAAGCTACGATGTTCAAATTAATTATTTTTCTAAGCTAATTTGAAATTCTTGTAAGACTAAAATGAGAAACATGTACTCAATTTCCATGACTTCAACAATATTGAGACAAACCAAACCAATTAGGAAATAAAGCACAGAATCGATGTCATAGCAATAAACCATTCACAAAAATAGAATAGAGCATACAACTAAAATAAAGGCAGTAAATAAGAACGTGGACCTTTATACTGACGAATAAAGCTAAAAATTTGCAACTCAATCGGAATAACAAAGCAACAATCATTGGACTGAAACGTTGAAATTACGAATCGGAACCTCGAATCGACACTAAAAAATAAGGGAGGAGGCGAATGGCGGTGATGGAATCATCGCATATAAGTGATCATGAAGACTAAACAACTGATAAGGATACACAACTCAGGCAAAATTCATTCCTTGTTGCCGCTCCAATGCAACCACAGCAAGATACAACAACAAGAATTGCTCCAATACTAATGAATGAGTATATGAACCAAGCTTTTGGGAAGTTTATCAAAGATGTTGTCAGCTAACGATATAGATTTGGAGGATAATTTGATGACCCAAAAGGTCATCACTTATTTTGGAAATGAATTCTGTGTTTCGGGGCCTTAAAACCTCCTTTTTATGTCACCTCGATTTTCATGCACAGTCCGGGTATGTATTTAGAAATCCACTATGTGAAATTCATGAAAAATGATGAATTTTTCTTTTAAAATGAATTTAGGTTGACTTTGGTTAATATTTTGGGTAAACGAACCCGAACCCATGATTTAATAGTCTCGTAGGGTCCATAGGAAAATATGGGACATGGGCGCATACCCGGAATCGAATTTCGTGGTCCCAAGCACAATAAATGAATTTTGGAAGAAAATTGTTTAATTGAAATTTTTAGAGTTTTTGGAAATTTGAATGTAATTGTATTTGATGGTATCAGGCCCATATTTTGGTTCCGGAGCCCGGTACAAGTCTAATATGGTATTTAAGTTGAGCCTGTAAAATTTGGTAAGAAACGGACTTGAAATGACGTGAATCGGACCTTCGGTTTTTAAAATTTGAAGTTAAGCGTTCATGAGATTTTTCTTTCATTCTGATGCTAAATTCATAGTTAGTTATGTTATTTTGATGATTTGATCGCATGAGCAAGTCCATATAATGTTTTTGGACTTGCGTGCATGTTTAGTTTAGAGTCCCGAGGGCTCGGGTGAATTTTGGATAGGCCACAGAGTGAAATTTGGACTTAGGAAATTGCTGGTGTGTTGCAGGTCTGCAGGCTTCACACAAATGCGAGCTAGGAAATGTGAAGATGGCCTAGTCAGGCCTTTATCGGAGGTGCGACCATTTGATCGCAAATGCGGAAGGGCCAGAGTCGCAAATGTGAAGCCTTCAAGATTTTTTAGTAGTCGCAAATGCGACAATTTCTTCGCATTTGCGAAGAAAGCAGGCTTCTTAAGGGTTCAAAATTACGAATCCTGGTCGCAATTATGACATTAGAGACCAGTTAATTAAGACTTAGACGCATTTTCAACCATTTTTCAAACACAACTACTCTTCCAAATAATTTGTAAGTCATTTTGTCACAACCCCGGTTCATCCCCCGTGAACCATCGTAGCAACCCCTAGTCTCTACGACTAGGTAAGCCTAACAATGGGAAAAATAAACCAATTTGCAAAAAATAATAAAAAACTAAATAGTGGAATAAAATAGTGTTTAAAAGTGCCACTCAGCATACACAATAACAACTCTCAAAAACTAATAATGTCTCCCAAAATCCGAAATCTCATGTTCACAAGCCTTTGAATATCTACAACATTTATCTCCAGAATATCTAATAATGAAACAAAAGTACAGAAGGGCTAATACAAAAGGAAGAGTAGAAAGAGAATCTTCGGTCTGCGGACGCGGCAGATATACCTCGGAGTCTCTACACGCGCCTCGCCTCATGACTGATAAGCCTGAGCGGAGGTAGCTGGATCTGCACATGAAAAGCATGCGCAGAACGGGCATGAGTACACCACAACGGTACTCAGTAAGTGCCAAGCCTAACCTCGGTCGGGTAGTGACGAGGAAGGTTTGGGTCCTACTGAGGTTAAATAAAATATAAGGTGCAAGAGTGTAGAGCAAAACAAAATAAATAAGTACAACTGTAAAAGTAACACAGAATAGGAAGAACAGCCACAACTACTATAGAGACCAAATAAACACAGAAATGAAATACAGTTCATCCCAAAGATAACAACAGGGAACCTTCCAGGATACCGACCTGTAGTCCCTATTACAACTATCTAGTGGAACTCCTCGAATACCGTCCCGTAGTCCTTCTGTTGATACCCAATTTTTCCCTAAGTATTTTTTATACCTAAAATACTTCTAAAATAGCATTTATGTGCATATATAAGCACACCCAAGAGTTTGGTACTTTTCTTAAATTTTAATAATTTTTAAACCAATTTATTGCCTATTTTAATACAATAAAATCCAGTAATTATTTCTAAAATTATTATTTTTGGTGAATAACTTATTTTATCCTCATATTTACACCAAAATATAATTAAGGTGATTTTCTCATATTTTTACAAATTTATTTGATATTTTTAAAGCTAAATTGCATATATTTGCAATCATAGCCTATTTTACATTAATAGTATTTTATAATTAGAAAATTACTTCCAATATTTTTTAATTAATACTTACGAATTATTAAGGGGTTTATTGCTTTTGATTTCTCCCAAAGTCATTTTCACTATTTTTATAAAATTAAACAAAGGAAAATTGGCTATTTAAATACTAACCCCATCTATTATAATTTTAGCCTTAAAATTGGGTCCAATCTCAGCCTAAATTCCCAACCCAATTCCGTTTAAACCTAACCCACGACCTAATTCCAAATAACCTAACCCAGACTCCTTTTTATCCTTGAGATCAACGGCCCATATTCGCCCCTTCCTTTTTTAACCCATACGACTACCCTACTCCTCTCATTCCTCCTAATCCGCCGCCCTCGAATCCCCTATCCTCTCTGATTCTCTCTAAGACCTAAACCTAACCCTAGCCGCCTCCCTCCGGTTACCACCCAAAACCGCATGAATCCATGGCTTCCAAAGCCATTGAAGGCATGTACCTGCCTCCAATGGCTCCTGCATGCCTGTTGTTTGAAGAATCGAGGCCAGGCCTCGAAGGTCGTCACTCGGATCTTCACCTATTCGGAGATCCCGACCATCTCCGGCCCTGCTCTGGTGGCTCTTGGTCTTTTGAGCCTGATCGTGATATTCTTCGGCTTAGATCGTGGCTTTTCCAGGATTTCTCTCTTCTTGGGTTCTTCTGAAACCCTAGAATTTTGAGGTTCTCCCGACTTCCCTAGATCTGTTCTAGATCTATGTTTATTTTAAGGTTTTCAAATGATTTCTCAAAGTTTCTTTCAAAAGTTTGCTTGCAAACCCTTCATCTTCTCTGACTTAGGATTTCTCTGATTTTACATACTCTACTGTGATTCTTATGTGTTTTCTTCTATTGTGTTTTCTTTTACTGTGTTTTTCACGATTTTTCTTTTATTATTTTTTCGTGAAGTTTCTGGGGAATACATGTTTAAGGTCTCAGTCCCTTTGAGTTTTCTGAACCCCTAATCTCTGAGTTCCCGAAGTTGTTTCATCTTTGTTTCAACTTTGTTTCTCTATGTGGTTCTGACTTTTTGCTAAAATCTGTAAGACCTTGTTTACTTGACCTCCTTGGCATGTTTCTAATACCCCCTTCCCCTGTTACTAGATTAGCCTATACGACTATCATGTTTCTCTTTTCCATGATTTAACCTCACACACCCAATGTTGTGCATTCTTTATATATACTGGTTGTCCCTCTAGAGTTTTGGGACTGATTTCAGACTTCATTGTGTAAGTATGATTGATTCTTTCCTTGTTTTATTGGAAAACTCTCTTTAACTTTCGATTCCCCTATTTCTGACTTGCTTCATTAGTGATTTTGAATCCTTGATTCCCTGATTTACTATGTACTAATTGATTTACTTTGTTCTTGCCTTATTTACTTAACCGTGTATTTCAAATTTTCTTTCCTTAGTTAAAATACCTATGTATTTATCCCTTATTTGTATGTTATGCACAATATGTTTACTTGATCTCCTTCCTTAAATAACTTCTGCCATTTACCGTTCAAATTTGAATTCCTCAATTAAAAGGATTTTCTGCTACTGATTGATTCTAATTGATACATGAATATTTTTTTACCTTGTCCCCTTCCTGATTTCAAACTATAAATACCTGCTCATTTCTTAGCACACACACGACCAATACTTGAGTCTTTTTCTGAAATCACACTCACACGCATAAGTATACTCTTGCAATTTGTATTGTGGCTTGCTACAAGATTTCTGCTTTCTTTGCTTTCTGAAACTGGTATGTCCTAGTTTTAATTCTAGCCTCAACTCCAATGTGTTTACTTACCAGTTCTTATGTCCACGTTTACTTTAATGTCTGAAGTATTTAATATTTGTGCAATGTGCTCACTTCTTGTAATGAATCCCATTCATATATCCCCTAATGTGTTTTGAGCTATGGTTAAAAAACATGGCAATATATCTGAAGTTATTGCCCATGGATATGAACTTGACCCTTTGGGCCCCAAGCTATTTCAATTTCCCATCCCCATTCCCTTACTATGTGTGCTGAATTAAAACTTTGGCCTGACAGTATTCTAATTACTTCCCAGGCCATGGCTTGACCTTCAATAGGTCCTTACTCTCTAGTGTTTGGCCAACAGGTTTGGTTAGGGGTGTGCCAGCCTACCTCATGGTTAGGTATGATCACCAGCCTACCTTAACACTCCCCACCTCTCTCTATTGCACTTGCACTCATTCTTAGAACTTAAGTTCTGCCCCTCTCTTGTGAGCCTTGCCTTGGGAACCCTGAGCTCCCTCTAAAATTGGACACCTGAGGGCTGGCCCTTCAACACTGCACTACAACTCATTCTGATTAGCATCTTCTGTGTAAGCACTGCTTGGGGTTCCTGAAACCCCTTGGATCTCTGAAACACCCTAGATAAGAGAAGGCCTTGGAAATCTGGATCTCGGAAGTGGCTCAATCTCATATTATTAGACACTAAGTCTGAATTAGGCTGTTCGGATGTAGCTGGTGATTCCTGATATACCTTTTAATTTCAGTTTTATTCTTCTGGTCTGTAATAATTTGTATAAACTCATGGGGATTTAGTAAAAAGGGAGGGGGTTTACTTTTATGCACTAAGGGTAGAAAATATGGATATAGGGATTTATTTCTGATTTGTGCAACTTCACACATAGAAAGCATGTCTATAGGGTTTAACATCTGATTTCTGCAACTAAGCATATAGATACCATGCCTATAGGGATTTGCATTTCTGCATATAATAATGTCATTAGGCAAACAAAATAGGCTTAGCAAAAAAATTGCATATAGATACCATGCCTATAGGGATTTGCATTTCTGCATATAATAATGTCATTAGGCAAACAAAATAGGCTTAGCAAAAAAATTGCATATAGATACCATGCCTATAGGGATTTGCATTTCTGCATATAATAATGTCATTAGGCAAACAAAATAGGCTTAACAAAAAAATTGCATATAGATACCATGCCTATAGGGATTTGCATTTCTGCATATAAAAACGTCATTAGGCAAACAAATTAGGTTTAACAACAAAATTGTATATGGATACCATGTCTACAACACTCATATTTAAAAGGTCCAAATCAGTTAATGCATAGAGAACATGCCTATATGAGATTTGAATCTGAGCCGTTTCATTCGTTCAAATTAGCATTCACCCCTTTAAAAAATAGTATTTACTGAAGCTCGTAAAGTAACAGACCTTTCTAAACGAATCTGCATTTTCAGAAACTCATGAAACTCTTTTCCAAGTAATCTGCATGTCCTCTGAAGTTCATTTCTTTTCCGTTAAACCTTTTCAAGAGCAGTACCTTCTTTTCTGAAACTCCTTTTACTCTATAACTTTTCTTTATAATCCGTTTGTGTTTTAAAAATCAGTAACTCTACCCAACACTTAGACAAAAGGATTAATTAATCAATCAGATCAGTTTTAGACAACTGCATTCGAGCGAGCCTAATGAAGACTTTCCATCTAAAAATATGTGTTGAACCAGTTCGCTTGTTGCTTTATTTAATTTAAGACCAAACCAGTTCATGTAAGACATGCTAAACTCTATGGCGTTATGTGATTTAAGGAGGTTTATTTGAGCCCTACTTGCTTATTCGCTTCCTCCTTTACTTGCATTATGTGTTTTGATTGATGCCTTAGTATTTTATCATTTGAAAACTCCCAAAAGACCCCAAACCCCCCCCTTTAGGACTAGTAGTCCAATTGCCTCCGGGACTGATAGGATTGGGACGGGTACTAGCTTGCAATAAATAACGAGACATTCCATGCTTTAATACCCTAACAGTGTGGGAAGGGTAGAATATGGATATGATGACCACACGATAACATCACGTGTATAAACAGTTATCGGGTGTTGTGTGGGGTGATCCATATTATTTATAAACATAGGACCCCCCTCCCTTTACTTGTTTATTCTATTTCCAAAAACTGCTTCTTTTCAAATTTCAGCTTCTTTAACTGTTACTTCAAGCAATTATGTAATATTTCCCCCTTTTCACTCGTTTATCCTGAATTTTAAAACTACTTTCTATGCAAAATTTCTGCTTCTTTAACTTCGTTTTAGTTTCAAATCATTTGCAACTATTATTTATAATTCTTGCTTGTCTACTTGTGTTTGCTTGCTTAAAAGTCACGATTGTAACATGGCCGGGAACCACACTAGTGGATCTTTATGGGTTCCTAACACCTTCCCCTCGAGATAATTTCTAGCCCTTACCCAAACTCTAGTTCTTCATCTTAAATTCTTCCTTAAAATGTCCTAATGCACTATAATCATGAAGTGGCGACTCTTCAAATCCAAAAACCCAATTCCCAAATGGGAATAGAGTTGTCTTTCCCAAATGTCGTAAACACAATTTTTGCTTTAGAAAAAAAAGGGGCGTCGACAGCATGGCGACTCAGCTGGGGATTCCTTAGGCTTTTACCATTTCATGTTATATGTGACTTTATTGCTTTCTTTTATTGCTTTTGTTTAATACCTTTATTCGAAACTGACTTGTTTCTTTTGTTTCTTTTTCTTTAATTACTTTAATTTACTGCTTTCCATCAATACTGTTGTAATTTTGAGCAATTATTGTAAACATTTATTATATGAACGTGAAAATACATGTCAATTTGTTTCATTCTTGTAAACTGCTTCTTCAACATCATATTCCACTCATTCCAAACAAATACTATAGCAACGCTTATAATGAGTGGTTGCGCCCTTCTAATATTATCACCCCTTAAATTTGGCAAAGGCGTATTTGCAATAAAACCAGTCGATTAGCGATGCAGTCGACGGTTCTGTGCCTTTCCCTCTTGAGTAGTCCTCTCAAGGGTACCTGTCTAATACCCCAATATAAACCTTACTCCATTAAAATGTACATGCATCATGGTCAAACCTAGCCGAGTCAGTTATGTTGTCCACATAATGACCCATTAGGATAGCCTTGTCCAAAGTCCACCGGGTTTCCTTGCAACCAGAATGGACACCTCCATGTTTTGTGCATTTATTTGGAGAACTAAATGCCTGCTATGCTAATTATTGGTTTAAATAATCGAGTCCGGTGGGGTAGGGGACCAACGCTTTGTTTTGCAGAAAATGAGGCACGAAATCCCCAGATTTGGCATGGTAACCAACATTCATCCAAGGCTGCTGAATTGGTGGAAAGACCTCCACTCTAGTGATCAGACGCTCGTCCGCAAATACTTAGGGAATTTGCCTTCTCTTCTAGAAATTCAGCCTAGCAACAGAATCATAAAAGCTACGACATTGTTCTGGGATAGTGACAAGTTCGCGTTCCACTTCGAGGACCTTGAAATAACTCCTTTACTCGAAGAAATAGAAGGTTTAGCTGGCATTCCTTAGGAGACTCCGGGTTTGCTTATGCCAGAGAATCGCAAGGGTAGTGGTTTCCTTAAGATGATGGGACGAGAGAAGAACCCACATTTAACTTGCCTGAAAGACTCTTATTTCCCATTCGACTATCTGTACGAGAGTTACGGCCATATCAAGTCATACCGCACCTATTCAGATGAGTTCGCCCTCACCTCGTTGGGACATATCCACCGAAGGGTCTTCGTTTTTATGTTTTGCTTTTTGGGAATGATGGTGTTCCCTATGAAGAAGGCTAGTATCCACACCAGACTGCCCATGGTAACCAAGACTTTGATGGAAGGAATTGGCGGGCAGACTTTCAGTATAGTGCCCATGATCGTTGCTGAGATATACCGCGCCCTGGATAACTGTCAACAAAAGGGCAATCATTTTGAGGGTTGCAGCTTATTACTTCAGCTTTGGCTCATGGAAAACCTCCAGAAAGGGGAATACCGGCAAGAGATCCTACGCAGAGACTAGGATGATCACATTGCCTTCCACCAGACAAGGCGTATGAATTATATGCCTAAAATGTTCGCTCAGCCAGAGGACGCCATAGGATGGGTAGAATTATTTGAAAATCAAAAAGAGGACCAGGTACAATGGATGGTTGAGTGGTTCCCTACGACTGAATTCATTGTTTGATCCCGAGACGCACCATTTCTCATACTAATTGGTTTGAGAGGAAATTATCCTTACGTTCCTCTCCGAGCCATGAGGCAGGCCGGAAGAAATCAAATCATACCAAGGGTCTACAAAATGAGTCATTTCAGGGCTGATTTCCAGGACGATAATAGCCCTCGCAGGTGCCAAGCTCAGCACTTGTGGCACTACAAACTCGTTTTGGGGAGAGAATCTATTGAGCCAGACAGGTATCACGTGTGAGCACGTGATTTTTGCCCTATATGCAAATAACTCCTAAAAATAGACCAAAATAATGTTAATTGATTTTTAGGTGTTTTTCTTTATTTAGATGCATTGCATGCATTTTTAACATATTTAAAATCATAGAAAAATCATAAAAAAAAAAGTGTGTCACATTTTAATTTCATCCCACCTTAGGTTTAATTTGCATTTAGGAATTAATTACATTGAGTTAATTGTGCTATTAATCAAAAAAAAAATAATGATCATTTTTACATAGTTAGATAATTAGCTTAATTTTACAATTTGAATTAATTTAGGAATTTAGTTTAGGTTTTTAATTAATTAAAGAAAGAAAAGAACAACAAAAAGAAGAGGGAAGTGAAAAGGTTTGGTCTTAAATTAAAATTGGCCAAACATTTGAAAAGCCTAAAATATTTTCCCCCCAAAACCTTCCCCAAGATATTTCCCCCCCAAAACTACTCCCCACCCCATCACTATAAATACACACACAATACACAATACAAAGGAACATATTGAAAAAGGGAGAATAAAAAAATTGAACAAAATAACGCCTGAAAATAGAAAGGAGGCGGCTACAGTAAAAAACGACCCCCCCGAACTTATCTTCTTCGACCCCTGAACTTATTTTCTCTGGATTTTTGTTCGAAATGGATTCAAATATGGAGGACGATTGAGTTGAGGTTTTGTTCGAGTTTGGTTCGTCCGGGTTTCCATCGAGTTGCCGAAGCTCTATTAGTTGAAAGCTCCTCTCAGGAGGTGTTAATTTTCGAGAGTTGCAAGTGATGTTGGAATATGTTCTGTGATTGTTAACAAAGTGCGAGATCGTCATACAATTTCTTGTGATTTTCGTGAACAGTTTACATTTAAATCGAAATTGAGCTTAGTAATCTTCTCTGATGTCTCATGGTCGCTCTCAACGCAATTTGTGTATTTTTAAAGTTATGTAGTTCCACGGGTCTAATCGTCCTATTGAGAGGTTTAATAAGCTGCTCATGAGTTCATTCATGGCAACGATGGATATTCTATGACCTCCCGTTAATAAACGAATCCTGTTTCGATTGTCCTTTAAGTGGAAAAACTCCTTTTATTATACCCTTCACGGGATGTAAAGCCGGTAAAAGGAGGTGTGACAGCTCTAGAGACTCTGCTGGGGAAAAGAACCCAGATTTCGGTTCAGGGTTCAAGAATTCGAGCTCAGTTAAATTGTTATATTTGGCTTTATTTGATTTTTCTACATGATCCATGCTATACGTGTTAAATGTTTACCGCTTTAATATTTCTTGAATTGTATATAAACTGTCACGAATCCCTCCCTCTTTCTGAGTCTTCTACATCATGGAGAAGGGTGCACTTCG
>MU763157.1:3628-22493 GCA_026770625.1 Nicotiana glauca | reverse complement strand
CCGGAGGGGCTCCTACAGCCCAAGCGCAATAATACTACGACGTGCAGTCCGATCCACATAACATATCACTGCGGCGTGCAGTTCGATCCATATAATATACTACTGCAGCGTGCAGTCCGATCCATGCAATATAATACTGTGACGTGTAGTCCGATCAACACAACATATCACTGCGGTGTGCAGTCCGATCCATATAATATACTACTGCGGTGTGCAGTCTGATCCATGCAATATACTACTGCGGCGTGCAGTCCGATCCACACAACATATCACTGCGGCATGCAATCCGATCCATATAATATACTACTACGGCGTGTAGTCCGATCCATGAATGTATATGCATATGCACACGTAATACTCGAGGCCTAAAAGCCTCCTTACATCACTCTTCATGCCCTCACATATGGCCCTCGACCTCAATCAGTCCAAAATAGTCAAAAGCCCCTCGGGCGTCAGTAAAAAAAAAATTCTCAGCTCAAACAATAGTTTAGATATATGTTAAAACTCCAAGTTTGAGTAAAATATAGCCGAGTTAATGAAAACAATGTAAATCACATGGACTGAGTTCAAATAATATTTCAAATCGTGAGAAAAACAGTGATGATAGTTCATAAAGAGTTCAAATAATCGACAATAAGCCCCAAGTATGGCAATGAGTCCAAGTCATAATGATAACAACAAATCATTTACAATTACGCGGTAAAACCGACAACCGGGACGGACCGAGTCACGATCCCCAATGGTGATCTACCCCACGCTCAGGTCCAGCATGCAAGTCACCACAATACAGCACTAAGATGTGCAAATCTGGGGTTTCAAACCCTCAGGATATCATTCACAAGTATTACTCACCTTGAACCGGTGGAATTCCTCGCTCGCGATGCCTTTGCCCCTCAAATTGGCCTCCATGTGCGTCGAATCTAACCAAAACTAGAGCGAATACATTACAATATGCAAATGGGACATTACCCAATCGAAAACAATCGAAAAGTATCGAAATTCACGAAACTTACAAAACCCGAGCCCCGGGCCCACTTCTCGAAAAATTACAAAATTTACATCACCGGACTCCTCGTCTCGGCACGAGCCTATACATATCAAATTTACAACAATCGGAGTTCGTTTGGCCCCTCAAATCCTTGATTTTATCCAAGAGGGTTTTCTACCCTTTTCCAACAAAATTCTCTGATTAAACGCTAAAACTCGTAATAGATTCAAGTTATACAACCAAAATTTAGTCAAGAACACTTACCCCGTTGTTCTCTATGAAAATTGGACCAAAAATTGCCTTAACCGAGATCCAAATCGTCAAAAATGGGAAATGGGAATGAAGTCCCATTCCAGAACTTAACCTTTCTGCCCAGTCCATTTTCCGCTTCTGCGATACCAATGTCGCTTATGCGACTTCTGCTTCTGTAGTTTTCTTCCGCTTCTGCGGTTTCCTTCATTTTGCCCAGGACCGCTTCTGCGGTCCATTTTTCGCAAAAGCGAGACCGCTTCTGCGGCCTTCTTACCGCATCTACGGTTTCCATAAAGTCGCCCAGGACCGCTTATGCGGTCCATCATCGCTTCTGAGGTGACCGCTTATGCGGAACTTAGTCCGCTTCTGTGGAAAAATGCCAAACGACCACTATCCGCTTCCGCGACTTCCCATTCACTTCTGTGGAACCGCTTCTGCGGTCCATTTCTGTAGAAGCGAAAATGCCAGACACCAGAACCCTTCAGCAGTCTCCAACTCCAAATTTTTATCCCGTTAGCCATCCGAAATCACCCCGAGGCCCCCGGGACCTCAACTAAAAATACCAATAAATCCTATAACGTTATTCAAACTTGTTCTAATTATCAAAACACTATCGTTAACATCAAAATCATCAAATTTCTCCAAATCAAAGCCTAAGTTCTTCAAGATCTTTCGAAATGCACTTTCGATCAAAAACCCAACCAAACGACGTTCGAATGACCTAAAAATTTACAGACATATCCAAAATCACCTAACGAAGCTACTGCAACTCTCGGAATTCTATTCCGACTCCCGGATCAAAATATCACATATCAACCGGAAATCGCCAAAATACTAACTTCGCCAAAATAGGCTAACTTCTTCACCGGACCTCCAAAATTACTTCTGATTGCGCTCCTAAGCCTTAAATCATCACCCGGAGCTAACCGAATCATTAGAATTCATTTCCGAGCCCTCTAACTCACAAGTCAACATCCGGTTGACTTTTCCAATTAAATTCTTCTTAAAAGAGACTAGGTGTCTCATTTCTTATCAAAAATTGCTCCAATTAAATTCTAACGCACTAAATACCGATAATGAAACATAAAGAAATACCATAAGTGAGAAATGTGGCGGTAACTCACGTGACGACGGGTCGGGTCGTCACAAACCATTATTGAGAGTCACCCTCTCTGGCTTGGTCCCGAACATAACTCAGTCCATAGAACTTATAGCACACGAATACTCTCTCGGCGAGGCACCTGGCAAAAATCACTTTCTCGGAAACTTGTATCCATACAAGGCATAAGTCCTGAACCTTTTTCCAAGTCCAGACATGAGCCAATAAGGTCAACCATCGCATGCCTCCAACAATTCATTTGCTCAAATTACCACTTATGGTACTTTCTCATAGCTTAAATAATCCATCAATATGTGAATAACCAGAAATCATGCAAGTAGTTAACCGTGCAACCCAATCTTAGGCGGTGGGATTCTCCCACTTAGCTTGAAGCCACTATTGCACAACTCTGGAACTCACCAGACTCCTTTATCTCTTGTTGACATAACCTTACGCAATCATCCGCCGCAAATTCTTGGAATCCTTCTGTAAATCCCCATCTTTCATATTCTGAGTCATCATCCACATTTGCACGATCGATCTTTTTGTTGAACAACCAATATAATTCCTTGCAGAAGATTCCCCAACCACGCGACCGCTAATCTGCTCACGAGGAATAACCCGCCTAAGGGAATCACCTCCCGTCATCTTCCCATGCGGCTGTACGGGGTACATTCACTATGCTCCAATAGCCCATCCTGAGTCCGAGCTCACCTTCTAGTTGCACAAGTACATTCGCCCCTCGCAGACATCAATAAAATATGCGGCAATATCCTTCCAATTCAGGGTTGTGCTACACTCTCCTCCATTTCAAGCAGCTCCTTTCCGCCATATCAATCTTCTACCGCATCATGGCCCATACTTCATATCATACCCACAGGCTTCAATCACCAATCATTAAAACCCCCAATTTGATCCAAACTATTTTTAAGGCGCGTAGTCATCCTACTACCAAGCCCATATGCAACCCTGCCACTCTCCTACTTTGGCGGAACTCATCTCCTTAATCGGTCACTCGACCATGCTTCACATACTTGGCCTTCTAGAAATTTTAAATAATGCCTGGCACTTTTCACATGTCCTTCCTCATACTTTGCTGCTCAATTGTTGCCTCAAATAAAAATCTATCTTCGTGGAACTTGAATCCACCATTGCCGCTAACTTTAAACCTTTCCAAAAGTCATCTTTATCGGGCCGTCAACATTAGAAATTCTGATTCGATCTTAAACCACCGCATTATGCGATATCTGACAGTCGTAGTTTCAATACCAGTTCACAATATCCTGCCATAAAGGCGAATTGTAGCAGATTATAACACCGACAAACTTGGTACGTTCCAGTAGGATCACGACATCCCATCATAGAAGAAAAGCTCCCCCACGCTTGCAAATACCAAGTCTCATTACTTCCACAAGCCCGTATCTGACCATTCTTAATCGGACTGCCTTTTCCCCTGCCGAAAATAAAATACTGAATCCCTTGATTACACGCTGAGTAAAACTCCCTTCAATCCATCCACTGCCCCGACACGTGGGAAAATGTCCCACCATCACAACAACACTGTGGAATAATTGTTCATAAGCATCATGGCAACCTGTGACTATCATAGTCCAATCAACTATACCGGGAAAATCATCCCGCACCACATTTGTAGTGCCACTACAATCCTTCAATTGTTCGATTTATAACAAGCGCTCGTGTAAGATTGAGTAGGAAGAAATAAAAGGAATAAGCCTCAAAGGAATCGAACCGCACGAAAAGGAAATAAAGAAGGGAAGTACTCCTAACAGTCCTCCATCCTCCCGCGGATAAGTACAGACGTCTCCGTAGCGATCCGCGAGACTCTACTAGACTTTCTCATGACTCGTGAGACCGACGGGAACCTAGTGCTCTGATACTACGTTGTCACGACCCAAAATCCACTAAGGGTCGTGGTGGCGCCGGACACCTCTGTCAGGACAGCCAACTCACTTATCAATTAATTCTTCTTTTATTGCTTTTGAAAATCTAAGGTTTTTCTTTCCATTTTTATAAATAAAAGTTCACTACTAGAATTCAAATTTAAATAGTAATAGTTAGAACAAATCCGTTGTACCCTCCCAGAAACCCGGTGTCACAAGTACATGAGCGACTACTGATAAGAGTAATAAAATACAACATCCGCCCGGAATACGGTGGGCAGAAAGTAAATACAGTACATTGGAAGGAACTACTCTAGCTGTGTTCGCCTCAATGATGGAGCTCACCTAGTCCCAGCGTCATCCATGCTGCTACGCCACATAGGCTGCTAGAGGTATGTATACATATGCAAAAAAAATGCACAGAAGTGTAGTATGAGTACGTAATCAACGTGTACTCAGTGAGTATCCCGCCTAATCCCGAAGGGGTAGAGACGAGATGGCCAATTCCGATACTCACTAGAGGTCAATTAGCAATATTCTATTAGTGCGAGGACAGAAAACAGGTAAACACCTCCAATAATAAATCAAGGGCTTTCAAGGTTTATTCTTTATTATTTTATCAGTTTATATCAAGACACGTAGGGCCAATTCCACATTTACAATTTTCAAGAAACAGATAAGCATGCGCAAAACATGCCGAGGTCGACGGCCTGCTCCAACAGAAATGTAAATTGTGCACTGCCGATGGTCGAGCGGCCCGTACCATAGATGCATCTATTCTCACCGAGGCGTTCAGCCCGTTCCATAAAAAATACATATCCTGCTCGCGAATCATCCATGAGACGCAAGCACACATAAAATACATGCCGAAGTAGGAAATTAAGAATTTATAGAGGATAATCATCCAATATAGACAAATTTCTCTTTTTAACATTTAAGGGGAAATTAATATTAAATATTTTTTTTAAAATTCCTTTACCAAGTCAAGGTGACTTAAGCAATTCAAACCATAAATGGGTTCACTATAATCCATGTATAACATGCCCTTTGGGTCCGAGACTACCCGGACAATAGCATGATAATAGCTACGCATAGACTCTCGTCACCTCGTACATACGTATCCCCCACAAATAGGATCACATAATCATTTACTTTACCTATGGGGTAAATTCCCCCTCACAAGATTAGAAAGGAGACTCACCTCGCTCCGAAGATCCACTACCGGCATTTTACATTCTTCCGAAGACTTGCACCAACGCACAATACTCCAAAACTAGCCAACGAAAATATAAATCAATTAATATATGCTAAATTATACTTTACAACCCAATTTATAACCATTCCTCACCCCGAACGAAAAGTTGACAAAAATGCCCTCAGGCCCACATGCCCGGAATCCAGAATTTTTTGAAGATAAACTTTGCCCATGACCTTAGGAACTCAAATATATAATTTCCTCTTAATTCCATAATCCAAATCGTGCCTAAAGTCCAAGAATTAAATTTCTAGGGTTACTACCTAAAATCCCAATTTTTCCCACAATTTTCATGTCTAATTCCATGGTATAATCTTGTATTTAACTTGGAAATAAGTAGGAGTAGCTTACCTTGACATTGCTGATGAAATCCCTCCTTGAAGATCTCCAAAATCGCCTAATGAAGTTAAGAAAATGAGAGAAATGAACCAAATTCGCAACTTAAATCAAGCTTCTGCCTCCTGACATTTCCGCTTCTGCGGGATTATTATCGCTTCTGCGGACGTCGCTTCTGCAACTTTTGGCTGCTTTTGCAGCTTTGGGCAAGAGGGAGCTGACCGCTTCTGTGGTCTGGGGGCCGCTTAAGCAGAACCGCTTCTGCGGTCCCTGGGTCGCTTCTGCAATTTTCCTGGGCCAGGCCCCTTCCACTTCTGCGAGCTTTTGACCGCATATACGGTCCAAGAATTGACAGAAGCAGCAAATTCTCAAGCCTTCCCAAAAATCCATTTTCGATCCGTCAACCTCCCGGAATCCACTCGAGGCCACCGGGTCCCCAACCAATCATACCAACCGGTCCCAAATTACATTACGGACTTGCTCGAGGCCTCAAATCACATCAAATAATGTCAAAATCATGAATTACACCTCAATTCAAGGTTTATGAACTTTGAACTTTCCGAATTCTACTTCCGATGTTTAAACCTATCAAATCACGTCCGATTGACCTCAAATTTTGCACACAAGTCATATTTGACATTACGGACCTACGCCAACTTCCGGAATTGGATTCCGACCCCGATATCAAAAAGTCCACTTCCGGTCAAACTCCCCAAAAACCTTCAAATTCTAACTTTAGCCAAATTGCTCCAAAAGGACCTACGGACCTCCGAATTCACTTCCGATCGCGCTCCCAACTCCAGAATCACCACATGGAGATATTCCCAGACTCGGAATCCCAAACGGACATAGATAACACTAAAATTCACTTCAAGCCAAACTTAAGAAATTCCTTCTAAAATGCTAACTTCCACAATTGGCGATAAAACGCTCCCGGGTTATCCAAAACCCAATCCGGGCATACGCCCAAGTCCAAAATTATCATACGAACCTGCTGGAACCTCCAAAACATGATTCCGAGGTCGTTTACTTAAAATTCAAATCCTAGTTCATTCTTTCAACTTTAAGCTTCTCAAATGCAAATTTTCATTTAAATTTAGCTCCGATCTTCCTGAATTTAAAATCCGACCATGCGAACAAGTCATAATACCCAAAATGAAGCTGTTCATGGCCTCCGACTGCTGAATGGAACACTGGTACTCAAAACGACCGATCGGGTCGTTACAGTGGTGGCAAGTGATATACTTGTGCTTAAATAAGTGGCAGATTAATATATATTGATGTGAAGGTGGAGTTATGGTTTGACATATGTATGTGGTTTGAAATGTAAAAGTGTATGTATTAAAGTGCTTACAGAGGTGTAGCTACTCTTATATCTAAATGTATCCTACCCATCCCGCAACCTACATTACAACAAAATAAAGTCCTACTTGATCCTAGACTGAATGAGCTCGATTAGTAGATTAATACACTACGGGTAAGCCTATGGTGCATCTTTTGTGGCATATGAATATTATTTATGAGAGTGAGTGAATTCTTTCTATTTTGAGTTTCTAAGTGTTCTTAAATTTTATTGTGTGAAACTACTCTCTTTTGTTGAGTGAGGGCACTTGATTCATGAAGGAAAGGTAATGTCAGTGACCTCTATGCTAAAGTAAGTGGGTGACTTGCGAATAATTCATGGTACTTGTGAGTCAAATCTTGAGGGGAAGAGGTTACACTCTTGTTTTTAGTCTATTTTAAATATTCTTGGCATGATGAGTTAGGAGAATTGTTTAAAAAGGTCGTATCTATATAATGTGTAGTTTGATTGCTCGAGGGCGAGAAATAGTTTAAGTGTGGAGTATTGATGATAGGCTATAATTATGTATTTTAGTCGCTTATTATATTCTAATTTACTTCACTTTATTTGAGTTTGAGCTTTATTCGTTAGTGTTTTGACCTAAATATGTGTTTTATGCCTTGTAGGAGTGATTCCAAGCTATATAGATATTATGGAATAATTGCAAGTGATTTGGAGATTTGAAGTATGAGTAAAAGCCCAATAAATTATGCCGGGATCGTATTCGGGGATCAATGGATGATAGTTAAGAACGAAACATAGAACCAAGCGGGCATACAGTGCATTGTCTAGTAAAAATACATAATGTTTTACTCAGAACTCCGTTCGGGCTCCACAATATTTCGTTGAATAGCTATTCAAAAGAGCTACAACTTTCATGTTTTGTATTTTATCGAATTCCCACTACGATATCCGATATTAAAATCCTATATTACTTGTCGACCACGTATACTTGCGTGTGCGTTTGGGAGCAACAACAGGTGCACTGCTCTCTAGTATATTATGCTGGAACATTCCATGTTGCAAAAAAATAATTGCTATTTTTCAATGACTTTGCGAACACTGGCTATTTTTTAATGATCAGTCCGAAAACTGGCTAGCCCCTGCTATTTTTATGAAATTAAAGTCGAAGAATTAAACCAAATAGTCGTCAACTTAATTTCTTAAACTAAAAATAACATATGGATGTATAATATATATAAAATTCATGTACAATGTATGTATAGTTGTGTATAATTAAAAAAAAAGGAAAATTTAACTTAGCATATGCGGAGCGATTTGCAGCCATACCCTATATTTATGCCACCTTTTAACGTGTACCCTTTTCTAAAAACTATTGATTTCGTAGACAAGTAACAAAAAATCCATAATAGTATGACCATATACCCCTTCCAAAACTTATAAAATATGCATCACGCATACCGGATTCAAATTCTAGATCGCCTCCCTCTATCCTCCATCACTCTGTCTCTCCTCAGATCGCCTCTTGCAAACTAGATTTGAACGAGATTCAAATTCCAAATTCAAAATTACAAAATACATTGTAAGTATTCAAATTCATCTTCATTATTTAAATTGATTTCATGATATATGTTTTCTGAACATGAACTCTTCATTGATGTGCTGAATTTGCATTCTAAATATGTTTCACGTTGTATACTAATATTCTAATCCGACAAATTCAAATATGCTGAAGTTTTCCACTACATAATATTCAGAATTTTTTTGTTTATTTGCTAAAAAAGCTAAAGTTATTTATTCATATTTAAAAATTTCAAGAAAATAAGCTGAAACATAGCTGCACTGGTTTAAAAAATAAAACATAAATTAAATTAATATTAAACAAAAACTTCAGCATGGATGATGAAGTTTTTTTGTACATCTTTAAAAACATTAGCAAAAGAGCTGAAGTTTTCCTCCTACAATGGGTAGATAATGTAACATCCCGTATATTTGGACTAGGTGTAGACATATTAAATGGGTATTAATTTGATATTTTATACATATGAAGTCCCATCGGGATGATTATGGGTGAAAATATTTGTTTTAGAATCAAGACGGAGAGTGAGGTAGATAAGATTTGATAAAATCGACTAAATTTGTAGAAGGTCCATCTTCTAGATGGGTTTAGTGAGAATGTGTAAGTAATTCGGGAAGACACAAATAAAAAAATTTGTAGGCCTTTGAAATATATTTCCAACGATATATTGTGGACCCCAAACGGAGATGTGTACAAAAGGTTATACTCATTTTATAGAATGGTGTGTAACCACCGCGATCCTGCTGCGTTTTCACTTTGACTGCGGTGGTGAGGCCGTGTCAGCAATTTATCGCAGTCGGGACCACGGTCGCGCCTACTGGATGCGGTGGCCAACTTGGGAAGTTATTTTTAGCCCTATTTCGTCCCCCACAATCCCAAAACATAAAAACTTGCTCTATAACGTAAAGCTCTGAAAAACCTAACTCCTTAAGGGGCCCCCCACCACCTAAGGTAAGTTCTAATAGTGATTCTAAGTTAATTTCAATTTTTCAAAATCTTATTAACATAGGTAAACCCTCCATATAATTAGATATTCGATTGGGACACCATTGTTGAGAGAAGAAACCCTAGAACTCGAATTCAAGAAAATTGAACGTCAAAAAGTTTATATCTTCACCGTCTAATTGATTCAATCATTGAATTAATGATTATAGACTCTAGTTCATGATATATGAGTTGATGGGTTTGATAGAAAAACATGAACGGTGATAGGTTTGGATTGTTGATTAGTTATTATTGGTTATGGGTGTTGATTACCTTATGGGTGATAAAGAATAATATTGATTATAACTATTTGAGACTTTATAATTTACCTAGGAGTAAGAGAATGAGTTATTGGGTGTAGAGACACCATTAACAAGGGCTATGAAGCTTTATGCCAGCAAGTGTTTGATAAAATACATAAGTGACCAGAACATGACTATTGTTACTAATTTGGAATCCCTTTGACTTGTATTGATATAGATTAAAGTTGAAAAGTTGGCGAATGTTGTATTATGCTCAAGAGCGGGAAGTTAAGATATGTGAGGCTAACTCTCTATGTTTGGGAATTTTAATGATCCTCCCTACACTACGTTTCTTTTATGACATTACAAATTGCCTCAGAACTATAGTTAAGCCTAGTTCATTGAATAGTTGCAGAACTTCTATTCTTCATAACTCGTTCACCACTTTCATTCTGAACGTTGTGAGCTTACTGCGTGTTCAATATAGACTTCGGTTTGATGCCCCTGAATCTTAACATAGATTATTCAGTATGCCATAAATTGTTGAAGTTTCAGTGTTCATAATCAGGTTAAGAATACGTATCTCAGTCTAGTCCTATCTCCAGTATTATGCAACTCAGTATGATCCATTATTCCAATATCATGTAACTTAGTGTTATTCAGTATTTTACTATTATGTATTGCAGTCTGATTCTCAGTTCCTGAATGTTGAACATTTGTATTTGGGCATGAGGCCGTAGTTTATATGCTTTATGCATACATGAACCCGAGGCTGTAGTTTATGCTTTATGCATTATTGGGCCTGAAGCTGTAGTTATGTATACGTATACTTAGGCCTGAGGCCGTAGCTTTTGCACATTTATATTAGGACCGAGGCCGTAACTTATTCAGATAAACAGGTTGTTCATCAATCAGAAGAGGGAGTATTCATATCCTTACTTCCTTTGTTCAGTTCAGTTATCGGTTATCAGTTATCAGTCATCATTTCAGTTATCAGTTATCAGTTATCAACTATCATTTCGGTTTCTATCTCGATAGTTATCATTTAAGTAGCAATTATCAATTCTCAGTTATAAGCTTAATTTCAGTTTTAACATTTATAATTCTTTCTTTCAGTTGCCTTATATACCAGTGCAATTCAAATGTACTGACGTCCCTTTTTCCTGGGGCCTGCATGTTACATTGCATGTAATAATTAATAGGTTGATGATTCAGAGCACTAGGATTCTTGTACCAGCTATTTGGTGATCCCCAGTTCTTTCAGAGCATCATCATTACTACAGTCTTTAGTATTTCCAGACAATCAGTGTTTTCATCATTAGAGGCTTCATAGACTAGAGTAACAATTAGACAGAGTCACAGGCTTTTCATATTAAGCTATTTTGGCTACAAATATGTTTAAGAATTGTATTATTATTTCTGCACTTTGATTTATATCATCCAGACTTTCAGTATATCAGCATGTGTTAGTTTATATTCCGCATTCAGTATGTTATGATACCATATGTTGATTCATCCAGCCAGTTGGTTTGCCCGGTCACCTGTAGTCAGACACCGAGTGTCGTTTTACGTCCAGGCCCAGTTAGGGTCATGACAAAGCTTGGTATCAAAGAACTAGGTTCAAGAGTCTTAGGGAGTCTATGAAGCTGTGTCCAGTGGAGTTTCCTTTATATATGTGTGCCGACCACTCATATAAACAGTTAACTACCAAGAAATCCAAGGTTGTCTCATTTGTTTCTACTCTAGATCGTGCCATGAAGCTTAGAGCAATAGTTAACCTTGTCTTCCTATCAAATTCCAAATGTATTGGATGCCCAAGCGATGCGCATGAGAAACCTATGGTTCTAGAGAGGATAATTTCCCATTGAGGTATAATTATGGAGTACAGGTTAGTAAATATGAGACTTAAGAGGATGTTAAAGGGGATGCAATGAATAGTAGTACAGATTCGAGCATAACCTTATCAGAAAGTACAAAAGCAGTTATGATGTCTTATGGTTATCAGTTTACCTTATTTACCAGTTATACAGTCTTTCAGTTAGCAAGTTTGTGGTTATTCAGTACACCAGTATTCAGGTATATGTTTACCAAATATCTCATTTTTAGTGCATCAAAATTTTTGGTAACTTGTGAGTATATAATATGGATATGGGTTCTCAAAGAAAATGTAAGTAACAGTGATCATAGCAAAATATTCACATATTTTAGGTCCGTATTAAGACCAAGACTCGCCGGAGGGGGCAGGAAGTGATTTATTAGATGATGGTATACTATGAAGGATAAGTTTATGTATGGTAATCGTATGTGTTTGGCCTTAGAGAACAATTTTTTTTTAATTCTTGCAAATGGAGCCACATGTAGGATGATGATAGTTCAGATATCAGACCCTAACATTGGTCACTATAGTTTGGACAGAAAAGAGCCTAACGGTAAAATACCTAGGAGTCAGAAATATTTGTTATTACCAAAGATTTGATTTCGAACAACTCATGCAAATGACTAGAAGATATTATGTATGCAATGAGAACCAAGAGCAACCAATAGTGAATTTCAGGGAACGATTTTACGTTGTTCATATTTATTTAGATCAAAATAGAAGTACCCCATTAGCTACTATAAGAAGCAGCTATCGATGTAAGATAAAAGATATGGAAATTTTCCTTTAGGTTATGTGACTAAGTAATTACCGTGGATGTTTATAGTATGATATGATTTTGTATTATATAGAAAGTTTGGGGATTAGATATTCTAATTTTGTTTAAGTCAGATGAATTTCCCAAGTGTGATCCATGCAAATAGTTTAGAAGAGAGAAAAAGGGATAGTATGCGACCGTAGAACTGGGCCAAATGGTGAGGGAAGTTAGAATAACCTTATGCCTCACTTTTGTTATTCAAAACGGAGTAAGAAAACATGATGGTAGCAGGGGGTTAGTAAAAGAATAATAAGTTTTGAGTTGATATAGTGAATTAGCACTTTCAGCAGAGCGAGTAAAGGTACAATTTGATTCACTTAGTCAGGTTAACTCTAACGAGTGGATGACAATTTGAAATACCATATGTGTGTTAGAACCCAAAGAGTTTAAGTTAAACCTGAAGTACAGTGACAGTGGGAAAAAATCCACAAGTATAAGGCCTTTGGTCTAAGGGGTGATGTGAAAACCATCAGTAAGTGCAGTTAGAGATTTGAAACCTAAATAGTTAGCATGGGATATGAAAAAGAAAATCAGTTTGGTAATGAGGAAAAATTGTATAATTACCACATGATTATGTCTAGCATGTGTAAGAAACACAAAGTGAGTAGAATGAATCATCGAGCTTAGTTATTGATGATAAAGTGATCACAGAAAGCTATAAAATCATGCCCAGTTATGTATCGTGAGGGTAGTGGCATTGCACGAGACTCTAGTCTTCGGAGTAATAGTTAAAAACTTAGCTTACAACAATTCTATAAGTGTTTTCAGGAATTTCTTAAGAAGATAAAGTATGGGAAGTATAACTCATGATTGAGGTAGATAAGAGAAATTTGGTAAAAGAAGTTCACTAGCCAAGATAGGAGTTCGACTTCAGAATCTAAAGATGACGGAGTTGTAGTCTAGAACATGACTTTCTCCCCTTAGTAGCTGTTGAGAAGGAGAAACAATTTGATGATCCCTATGTGTTGCAGTTGAAAGAGGATATTCACAAGTATAAGACGATGGCTTTTGAATAAGGGGGAGATGATGGTACTTTGAGGTACTAGGACAAATTTTGTGTCCCACACATAGATAGACTTAAAGAGGGAAGATAATGTTAGAAGACCATAATTCTTGGTATTCTTTCCATCCAGTTTCCCAAATATGCATCATGACCAAGGAGATTTATTGGTTGAACGACATGAAAAGGAACGTCGTAGACTTAATGGCCAGGCAAAGCATTTTATTTAAACAGTTGAGGATATATCCTTGATGTTAAAAGTAATTGGGATGATCACATACCTCTCATTGAACTTGCTAATAATAACACCTACCATTTCAATATCAAGATGGCACCGTGCGAGATTCTGTATGGGAGAGTGTGTAGATCGCCAATTGGTTTGTTCAAGTTGGTGATTAGGTATTTCTAAAAGTTTCGCTTATGCAAGGTGTTATGAGATTTGGGAAGAAGGGGAAGAATAGTCCCTGTTATATTGGGCCATATAGAATCTTGTGAAGGATCAGTCAATTAGCTTATAAGTTAGAGTTGCCATTAGAATTAGTTGTGGTACCACCAGTATTTCACGTGTCATGTTATAACATTCAAGTTTCCAGTACTCAGATACTCATGCCAGTTCGGTACTCAGATACTCATGTCATTTCAGTACTCAAATACTCATGTCAGTTCAGTAGTCAGATACTCATGTCAGTTCAGTACTCAAACACTCAAGTCAGTTCAATACTCAAATATTCAAGTCAGTTCAATACTCAACTACTCATGTCAGTACAATACTTAGATATTAATGCCAACTTAGAACTCAGATATTTATGTTAGTTCAATACTCAATCATTCGTGCCAGTTCAATATTCAGATATCAATGTTAGTTCAATATTCACGTATCTATGGCCGACTAATATTCAGTCAATGCAGTAGTCATTCAGTTCAGTATCTCAACAGTTCAATAATCATGTATTCATTATGTTTAGTATGCAAGTGTTAATGAAAGTCCATGTTTTCACCAGACACCTTTAAGGTTCGGAGTTAGCAGAGGCTACAGTTAGGACAATCATTGAAGGACGAATGATCCCAAGGGGGAGATAATATAACATCTCGTACATTCCAACTAGGTGTGAAAATATTAAATGGGTATTAATTTGATATTGTATACATGTGAAGTCCCTTAGGATGATTATGGGTGAAAAGAGTTGTTTTGAAATCAAGATGGAGAGTGAGGTACATAAGATTTGACAAAATCGATTAAGTTTGCAGAAGGTCCATCTTCTATCACGGTTTGGTAAAAATGTGTAAGGAATTCGGGAAAACACAAAGCACAAAAGTTGTAGGGCTTTGAAATAGATTTCCAACTATATATTATTCATCCCAAACGGAGCTCTATACAAAAGGTTATGCCCGTTTTACAGAATGGCATGTAACCACCGCGATCCTGCCGCATTTTCACTGCGGCCGCGGTGGTGAGGCAGTGTTCCAGCGATTTATCATAGTCAGTGTGAGCACGTGATTTTTGCCCTAAGCAAATTATTCCAAAAGTTTCAAATAAAATGATTTTACAATTTTAGGAATTTTTGTTGCATTTTTTGTGTTAATTGGTCGCATAATAACTCATATTAAAAAATACAAAAATATGCAGATGCATTAGGATTTTTAATTTTTAGTATTAATGCATTTCTGAATAAAAAATTAAAGAAAAAATCAAAAAATAGCATCTTAATATTTTAATTGAAAATAACTATAAAATAAATATTAAATAAATTCTAGAATTTAATTAATTTAGAAAAAAAAATAATTACAAAAATACAAAAGAAAAGGAATATAGAAATACAATACAAAATACAATACAAGAATACATAGTATAAAATAAGCATTGGGCTAATTGGACTAATTTAGCCCAAAAATAATTGAAATTAAATGAGCCCAACCCACCACTAAACCCAACCCATGCCCTAAAACCCGACCCGCCTGCCCCATTCACCTAAAAATTATCGAGCTTTCACATATTGGAGACACGCAAATTGCGTGACCCTATGGAGCTCCAGCTTCAACGACTATCTGCTCTCTATAGAAGGAAGAAGATTAAAGGAGGAGGGGAGGGGAGACAGGCAGAGGCAATAGTAGCGATGACCCCAAATGACACCCCCTTAGGATCATCTTCTTCGCACTTTCCCTTTTCCAGTCGAAAATCGATTCCTTCCCACACCCAAAACACCTCCTCCATCGAAAACACAAACCCTTCCCCCTTCGATCTCCTTCGTCAACAATAGAACCAAAATCCTTGACCCCAAATGCTAGCAACAACAACACATACTAGCAAAGAAGCTGAAAGCAAAAAATAGATTAGGGAAAATTGGACAGAAGAATCCGGGCAGAGAGGGTTGAACATTTCAAGTTTTTTTTGGGTTTTGATGACCATCTTCCTTCTTCTGATTTTAGTTTTTGACTTGAGTTCGATTGAAGTGGCGAGTGTCTTTTGAGGTTCACGGTTCCGGCTTGATTGTTGTTGTCCTACTCTCATTCTGTTGCACGTTCAAATTTTGACGCCTGTCTGCCTATATTCATCTTTGAACATACTAGATTGAATTTGTTCGCACTCAGGTTCATCCCCATGCTTTTTCTCTTATTGTATTACTATATTGTTCATAACAGAATCTGAAATGCTATTTTTCTTGAGTTTTTGTTGATTGTTCTGATTTGTTCGATCGAAACTTACTGTTAAGTGAATTTTGATTAGTGACCTGTTTTCTCGTGAACTTCACAAACACCCTGGTGCGTTCCCGTTGGTTTGAGGTTACTGAATTTGTTCTTGATAATCTGTGTGTGTCGTTGATTCAGTATGGTCATGACGAGTTAAGTCGCCGGCCAGTTTTAGTAAGAAGTGCAATCATGTAGCTTAGTTTACTTCGGACTTGATTCTTCTCTGAAAATGCTAAGCTAATGATCATGTCTAGTGATAATGTCTACATGTCTTGCTTGCTCCTTTGCTACGGTTGAAATTGATATTTAACAAAGTTATCATAGTTTGTATTCAGTTCCTTTGGATAATTTCGAGCTCAATCCACGCCCGTCGATGCTCGGATTCATGAATTGTGTTTGTTGGATCTTCAATTGTTCTTGATGCCCTATTTGCTTGGCTCTTGTTTTCGGTAGTAATTGATGCTATACTTGTTTATTTGAAGGGTAAGCAAATTCTATTTCCCGTGTCCCTCACCAAAAGTAAGAGAAAATAGTTGTAGTTAACTCATGAGTCAGTTAGCAAGTATCAAGCTTGTTTGCTTTGTCGCTTTGTTTCATTTTGTTTTAGTAGATTGAACAAAAATTGGTTAAGGCCGCCCCCCACCCCCCGAACTTATCTTCTTCGACCCCGTGAACTCGCCAGAACGCGCACCCACGCAGTCATGTTTGCAAACAGGACAGAAATTAAAACGAGGTCCATGGTTCTTAGAATCTCTGAAAAATCAGAAAACTAAAGCAAAGCAAAGAGATATTTGTTCTTCATTTTTCATTTCGATTTTGATTTTCTAGAAACCATGGGTGGTGTTTGATCGAGCTGAGGTTGTTTCGAGTTGTTTGTTGACTGCCGTTTCAAATTCCGGCTGTAGCTGTCGATTCATCTTGTTCGTGTAATTACTAGGAAATTTCCATCAATTAAAGCTTCTCATTCAGGTTTGATTCTTTGGTTTTTGTTGTCGTTGAATTAGGGGTGATCCATTGATCTTCATAATTGATTTGGTTCTTTTATATATAGGGTAAATTGTTTTCATGAAATGTGCTTCTGTTTTGATTTAATGGAGTTACCATGAATTGCTATGATCACTTGCCTTGTAAATTGCAACAGTGAACGTCATTCTATACTTTTAGCATTTGGATTCCAAGAAACTTTATTCTATGATTCGTTGTTAAGTGTGGGATACTCGATGTCTTCGAGTCTATTTCTTTTTTAACTGAACGATTTAGTTGCCTTAATTTTGAGTAGGTGGACACTGTCCCTTGTTATTCTTGTCATTATTTAAGAACTAGAAGCATCAATTGATATATTGGAGATTCTAAAAGAGAACTGAATAACCCTCAATATAATTTGCCTCCTTCGTATTTGTTTGGTCATTTGCTAATATTCGTCATTTTGCTATAAGGTTTTGTAGCTTCCATCTTCAGTTGGAATAAATGTCAATTTCATAAAGTTAAATTCCAATTGCCTTATTTGATAGGTTGCTTGGTTAGCGTTTACATTGGCTAGGCTATTTTGTTAGTCTTATGTAGATACAAAATTGGATTGGAATTAAAATAAGTATGATCTGTGGTTCGAGCCATTTCATATATGACTTGGTAAAGAAATTGAGTCATAAAGCTAGTGTATTCTTCCATTTAGCAAAATAATAACTTATGAACATCCGTAATTTGTTTTGGTTGGGTAAAGTTTTTTTTTGGAATAAGTCTAGGTGCGCCGTGCCAAAATAAAATCTCAAAATGCATTGCCCTCGCTTAATTATTTTTGTTAAAATATTTAGAATTCGAGGTGTGCCATTTAGAGAATCTCCATGGCCCTCGCAAAGTTAAAATGCCATGATATAAAATTGGGTTACGAATTAGGTAGCGGGTTCAAGGTAAAAGGGTTTTCCCTTTTGTTTGAATTCGGACTTGAATTCGAGGCCCGAATTTATATTTGTAAATTAATTGGCCTTTTAGAGACAAATAATAAATAGAAAATTTTAGTTTGCTTCAAGTTGGCCTTTTAATAATAAAAAATGGGACGAGCCTCGCCAAATCAAATATACAATTACGGGGCCCTCATTAATTACTTATTAAAAAATACTTAGAGATTCGGGATGGGCCATTTAGCAAATTTCATGGCCTTCCCAAAAGATAACAACACGTTAGTCGCTTTAGGCGCGATTTTTAACAATATTACCCTCCTAATACGGGTGTGCATTTCATGCAACCCAAATCCAAATCCGAAAACGTCGAATAAGAATGTGTCGAGGATCTGGGTGCATTTCATGTGACGTGATCCAAAACATGTCCTTAAACGATGTTCACTTTCTAAAAATAAAATAATTCGACAAAAAGTGGTAATTAATTTTAAAAAATGCACAAATAGGATAACATGTATAAAAATCAAATATTTTAGCCAAATATGACAGTTGAGCGACCGTGCTAGAACCACGGAACTCGGGAGTGCCTAACCCCTTCTCCCGGGTTAACAGAATTCCTTACTCAGGTTTCTGGTTCGCGACTGCTAAAC